>UZAF01020066.1:0-13845 GCA_900617895.1 Haemonchus placei | reverse complement strand
CCCCCCCCCCCTCCCCATATAGCCCGGAAATAGCGCCATCAGATTACCGCTTGTTTGGGTTTCTGCAGAATTCTTTGAATGGAAAATCATTCAATCCTCTGGAGGACTGCAGAAAGCACTTGAGAGGGTTTTTCGATTTTATGTCTGGAACCTTCTATGAAAGGGGGATACTGAAACTTACAGGAAGATGGCGAATCCTCACTAAACAGAATGGAGGATATACTGTTCAATCAATGGATTACTTCTTCTAAGAACTTTCACTCAAAGAAGAATCAAAAATCGGCGGAGACTTTTCGGACAACCAAACAAATGCTGTGGTCACCACAGAAAAAGCTTCCGTGCTCGGCTTTCACTCCTGATTTTTCCTCTGGTCCTTCTTCACTGCGCATCACCACCGATCATGAACCATTTCGCATCTGCTAAGGGAAACCTGTTCAATACGCAACAAATCACTAAAAGACGTCTTCTACCGTAGCAAGGGTGTTCCCAAACAAAGCTAGCATCATTACAAGTTTCTGTTGAATCGATGGTTGATAAATTCAGCCTTGCGTCATGACGAATTCTTCGGGAAGACATTGAGGAATTTAGATGACGAAATATGAGAATCTAAACTGTATTGGCCTCACTCACCTCTATTACTTCCTTTGAAAGTTGAGGCTCTTTTGGAGTCAACAGATTCGTAATTGGAGCCTCTCCTTCGGACTGGACACCGGCTGAGATTTTTTCTGTCCTTCCTGCAACATTAACTGAGCAAAAATTATTTCAAATTGAACTCTACTAAAGCAGTATAACTGCTATTACAAGTAGGCCGAGACCTGTAGGCCGCACAGTGAGATCTGAGTAGCACCAAGCTTCTCCAGCAGGATTCACTGCCTGGCAAGCGTATTCCGCTTCTTCTGTCTTCTCAGCATTCTTCACAATGAGCGAATGCTTGGATATCGGGTGTGTTTCATGACGAATTTCATACTGTAATACTTCTCTTCTTGCTCTCTATTACTTCACACTAAAATATGGCCAATTTTTCCCACTTTATCATCGTCACAAATTAGTTTCCCATCGCGGTAGAAGCGCACTTCCGGTGGGGGATTCCCTTCCATGGTCACCATCATGACCACTTTTTCACCTTCAGTTGCATCTTGATCGGAGAGAATTTTTTCGAAATGCGGCGGAACCAGTCGTTGAGTCAGTCTGGGAGCATTTGGATTCGCTCTTTCGACAACCTGCAGCATGAATAATCCATTTCTCCTTTTACATCACTTCAAAACGTTCGACATACTCTTCTGATTCTTCTGCGTTTCTTTTGTATCCGATTTTCAATCTCATTGTCAGAAGAGACAATCTCGTTGCGGTTCAAACTTCGCAGAGCCTTTTTTCGATGACTGCGCTCCTTTGAATCACTGACTGAAATTTTTCAAAATGGGAAAATGAAACTCTTAACGGTCCAATTATGGCAGCTAGGTACTCAGTTATGTCTATTCCACCTGCTTTTTAACACTTTACCACTGCCGTTTATAGTTGTTCACTTAATGACCCTGTCAGTTTTTCTTAGAACACCAAGTGCTGGCCTCTCCTACTACTGATCGCTAAGTTATGAAAAGTATGTACTCACCTGTATTACTCACAAAGACTTGGAAATCGCAGCTGTCAATACCAGCCATGTTCTCGACAAGCAAAGCATAAACATCATCGTCATCAAGGTTACAGTCAGCGATTTCCATAGTGAACGTGCCGTCTGAAGTGTGGGGGAATTTCTTGGGGGTAAGAACTTATTGTTGTGCTACCTTGAAGGCAAGTTCACGATAACTTTTAGGTACCCCTTTTTAGTCAAAAAGCGGAAGTATAGGTTGGGAATAGTTCATTGGTAACGAAGAAAAAGAGGAAGTTCGCCGATTTTGGGGAAAATAAGGCTCCTCAAAAGTAGGGAAGATAGGGGTTGGACGAGATTGCCATGACGGAAATAACANTTCGGACGAGATTTCAGCTATTGCAATTGCACAAAAAGCTGACTACATCAGGCCAGAACTGTACAGAACTGTCTTTCAATGTCGCTATTGGTCAAGACAAGTTGTATAAAGTTCCTACATGGGTTCCAATGTGATCGGTGCAGCCTCTACAATACCGGTGAACTCGTCCGAGGATACACACGGTGCAACAGGAAAGCACCAGATACGTTATAAGAGAGGCCTCAAATCCATCCTATAGGAAAATCCCAGAAACCATTTTTATCGTGAACTGTGCCTTTAAGAGCATTCATGTACAAACCTGGTAGAATGTCGACGTTGTATTTATCAAGCATAGACATTGGATTGAATTCGACTCCATTTTTCAACCAGATCATTTCTGGGATTGGGTACCCGGACACCTTCCCATGTAATCTGGAAACACTCCTCCGTTAACTCCGTTGAAATACGTTCCCGATAAATCATTCCAAAGGATGATCGTACCGTGCTGTTTCCCCTTTGACAACAGCCACATCCGCTATTGAGGTGGTTATTTCGGCAGCTTCAAATTCGCGTTCAAAGTTGTTGAAGTCGAATTTCGAAAATCCTAAACATCGCCCAAATCAGAGGTCTTTTTCATCTTTGCAGTAAGTACAACATTTAGCTGTAATTCTGTACTTTGTCTTGCTTCTTCTGCAACATCGATGTAGGTGATACACTCGTCACTTCCTAGATGATTTTTGGCTTTGATTGTGAGTTTCCCACCATCTTCCACACGTAACGATTCCACGGAAAAAGTGAAACTATAGAGATTGTCTCCTTCCTTTACCAGAGATTCGGCACGATTGGCGCAGATCAGATCGTCGTTGTGATACACAGATAACTACAAATGTTTGTAATGAATGTGATCGTAAAAGTTACAACAGAAAAAATTTTTTTACCGTGGGTTCTGGACTAGCTGAAATAAACGTTTTCAAAGATAATGGTTTTCCCTCTGCACATTTTACCAACTGTTTCTTGATTCTGAATACAGGCGCTCGATGGTTTGTCTCATTCTCGCGGACATTAGGGTTGTTGAAGGCTAAAAAATAAAACTTGTAAGACACCTATCCATACAACAACATTGTCTATGAAATACTTACCTTCTGCAGTAGCTCCGGGAGCGGTCAGATGGGGCTTCGGGAGGTCATTGTCAGAGAGTCCGATTGCCAAGTCTGAGTCTGTTCCAAGGTCAGCCATTTGATCAGTACTCAGATTACCAAAGTCATTCTCGCTATCCATAAGTGCACTACTTCTGTTGGCTCTTTCAGAATGCTTCGCCTTCTTCTTCAGCAATTTTTCGGTCTCATCTGATAAATATTTGATATTTGAAGGTTTCGATTTTCCAGCAGACAATCTCTTTTGTTGCGAAGACCTTCGGACTTGCTCGAGCTCCTCATTCAACACTGCGGATTCCGACTCTCTACCCTTTTCTTCTGATAATCCAGATTTTGGCGGGGTAGGGGACAACAGCTGAGGCTCACTCATTGCAACAGCAAAGGTTTCCGCAACTTTGACAGTGGTTGTTAAAGGCAAGGACAGTATTGCGAAAGAACACTCTTCACAGTCTGTGGCATTTCCTTCTTCTTCAGAGTAAATAGTGGACATCTGGGGTATGAAAGAATGGGTAGGGCAATTCATCATATTTGAAACGTCCCGTGACATAGAAGTAGGAGTTGCGCTATCGGTATCAAGATGTTCAGCCAGATTTGTTATTTTCTGAATCGCATTACCTATATCACCTCCCTCGGTGTTGAAACCGACGGAACCCTTTCCAGTGGGTGGCGCCTCACTTCGAGCAGCGATAGCCCTTTTTTCCTCTAGTTGTTTCTTCTTTTCTTTCATCGCCCAAACTCCTCCAACATCTCTCATGGCCGCCGGGACCCCTGAGAAAGGAGCGTTTTCCTGTTTGCTGGATTTGGTAATGTAACTGCTTGAAGTACATTCGCTGAACGCAATGCGGTCTGCAGCATTTTCCTTCAAAGCTCCTTCGAAATGTTTCTCCTCTAATTGACCCGAGAAGAAGGCTTCTTTATTAAGCTCTGAATACTCCTGATAATCAGCTACCTGCGACGCGGTCGTGTTGATTGCTTCTTCTTCACCGTCAGGCCTATGAAGCTGGAAGTTGGAGAGCTGACTGCTAAGCGTAGCCGAAATTGTCCCGTTAAAAGCTCTTTCACTATCGTGTTGTAGAACCTTCGCAGAAGTTAGTATAATGTCCTCGTACTGCTCGCCATAGCTGGTACCATCACTGGTTCCCTCGATAAAAACTTTCTCCACTTTGATATCCGGTTGCCTTCTTGTCTCAAATATTTCAGTTTCAGTGGATTGCTTGCTGAAGGAGTAACTGCCGGCTTGTCCTCGGCTAACAGCATTCTCAGCATAGATATCTTGGCCGTCAAATTTAGTGGCTTCCATGCATCCTTCGCTCGTATTGGTATCAATATTATCAGAAATGTCATCTCTCCTTGATATTTTAGCTCCGACAGTTTGGGCACTGGATTTCGTACTATTCGCGGATTTCTCTTCGTTGACATCATGACGACCTCCCTTGGAGATCGGTTTAACCTTCCGAGTTCGTTCAGGGAAGCTCGCTTTCTCAACAGTCGACTTGCCAACAGCAATATCTACTTCCTCTCGTTTGAAAAAACCAGTTTCGGATAACTGAGTTTCAACGAACTGTTCGGTGAGCTGCGTACTATCAGTGGCCTTGTCACCAGTTATTTCTTCTTCACTAACATCTTGAACATAAGCATTCCCAGTTATTTCAGCTTGTGCCGATCGCTCGCTGAAGATGGTACCGTCATTGGTCTGCTCGACACCCTTCTCTGATTTGTCATTTTGACGATCGCTTTCATGAACTAGCTCAGCCTTCACTGACCGTTTGCTGGAGCTCGTGCCTTCAATAGTTTTCTCGCTAAAAGTCTTTTCAGCTCCGCCATATTTAACGTCCTTGGTCTTGTATGTTTTGGCTTCGGCCGAGAGCACGCTGAAGCTCGTATTATCAGCGGCCTTCTCTTCGATCGTCTTTTCAGCACAGATGCTTTGATGATTCCCTCCAAGATTCAGCTTAGCTTTAGCAGAGCGTTCACTGAAGCTCGTACTGTCACTACTAGCGGCCTTTTCGCTAACCGTCTTCTCAGCATTGAATTCTTGACAATTGTTCTTAGATGTAAGCTTAGCTGTAGTAGAGCGTTGGCTCAAGCTTGCATTCTCAGCGGCTTTTTCGTCGACTGTCTTCTTAGCACTGAATTCTTGGCGACCTTCAGAAGTCAGTCTAGCATTAACAGTACGCTCGCTGAAGCTCGTACTGCCAGCGGCGTTCTCGCCAACCGTCTTCTCTGCAGTGAATTTTTGACGATTTTCCTCAGAGTTCAGCTTCGCTTTAGTAGAGCGCTCGCTGAAACTTAAATTCTCAACGGTTTTCTCGTCAACCGTCTTTTCAGCACCGAGGTCTCCATGACTCTCTTCAGAAGTCAGCTTAGCTTTGGTCGAGCGCTCGCTAAAGCCCGTGCTGTCGCCAGCCTTTTCGCCGACAGTCTTCTCTACTCCGTCATGCTCACTTTTTTCGGTCTTAAATGTTTTGGCTTTGGCAGAGCGTTCGCTGAAGCTCGTACTGTCAGTGACCTTTTCGTCTACAGTCTTTTCAGCATCGAGGTCTCCATGACTCCTCTCAGAAGTCAGCTTAGCTTTGGTCGAGCGCTCGCTGAAGCCCGTGCTGTCAGCGGCCTTTTCGCCGACAGTCTTCTCTACCCCGTCATGCACACTTTTTTCGGTCTTAAATGTTTTGGCTTTGGCAGAGCGTTCGCTGAAGCTCGTACTGTCAGTGACCTTTTCGTCTACAGTCTTTTCAGCATCGAGGTCTCCATGACTCCTCTCAGAAGTCAGCTTAGCTTTGGTCGAGCGCTCGCTGAAGCCCGTGCTGTCAGCGGCCTTTTCGCCGACAGTCTTCTCTACCCCGTCATGCACACTTTGATCCGTCTTAAATGTTTTGGCTTTGGCAGAGCGTTCGCTGAAGCTCGTACTGTCACTGACCTTTTCGTCTACAGTCTTTTCAGCATCGAGGTCTCCATGACTCCTCTCAGAAGTCAGCTTAGCTTTGGTCGAGCGCTCGCTGAAGCCCGTGCTGTCAGCGGCCTTTTCGCCGACAGTCTTCTCTACTCCGTCATGCTCACTTTGATCGGTCTTAAATGTTTTGGCTTTGGCAGAGCATTCGCTGAGGCTTGTACTGTCAGCGACCTTCTCGTCAACCGTCTTCTCAGCATTGAAATCTTGACGATTATCCTTAGAGGTAAGTTTAGCTGTAATAGAGCGTTGGCTCAAGCTTGTATTGCCAGCGGCTTTCCCGTCGACTGTCTTCTCAGCACTGAAATCTTGACGACGTCCTTCAGAGGTCAGTCTAGCTTTAACAGTGCGCTCGCTGAAGCTCGTACTGTCAGCGGCTTTTTCGTCTACAGTCTTCTTAGCATCGAGGTCTCCATCACTTCTCTCAGAAGTCAGCTTAGCTGCAGTAGAGCGCTCGCTGAAGCTTGTATTTTCAGCAACTTTCTCGTCGACAATTCTCACTACTTTGTCGTGTTCAATTTGGTCGCTTTTGATCGTTTTAGCTTTGGCAGAGCGCTCGGTGAGGCTTACACTGTCAGCAGTCTTCTCGTCAAACGTCTTCTCATCAGTAAATTCTTGTCGATTTCCGTTAGAGGTCAACTTGGCTTCAGCAGAGCGCTCACTGAAGCTTGTACTCTCAGTGGGTCTCTCGTCAACAGTTTTTCCTACTTTGTCACTTTCTTTTTGTTCGGCCCTGAATGTTTTGGCTTCAGCACAGCGTTCGCTGAAGCTTGTACTGGCAACGGCCTTTTCGTCAACAGTCTTCTCAGCATTGAATCCTTGACGACTGTCCTTGGAGGTAAGCTTAGCTGAAGTAGAGCGTTGGCTCAAGCTTGTATTCTCAGCGGCTTTCTCGTCGACTGTCTTCACAGCACTGTACTCTTGAGGACGACCGTCAGAATTCACTCTTGCTTTTGCAGAGCGCTCGCTGAAGCTCGTACAGTCAACGACCTTCTCCTCAACAGTTTTCTCTACATTTTCAGGTTCTCTTTGACCGACTTTGTATGTTCGAGCTTTGGCAGAACGTTCGCTGAAGCTCGTACTCTTAGCAGCCTTCTCGTCAACAGTTCTCTCTACTTTGTCGTGTTCACTTTGATCAGTCTTGAACATCTTGGCTTTAGCAGAGCGTTCGCTGAAGCTTGTACTGTCATCGGCTCTCTCGTGAACCATCTTCTCAGCACTGGAACCTTGACGACGACCTTCAGAGGTCAGTCTAGCTTTAACAGAGCGCTCGCTGAAGCTCGTACTGTCAGCGGCGTTTTCGTCGACAGCCTTTTCAGCACCGACTTCTCTATGACTCCTCTCAGAAGCAAGCTTAACTTTAGTTGAACGCTCGCTGAAGCTTGTATTCTCAGCAGTCTTCTCGTCAACACTCTTCTCCACTTTATCCTGTTCACTTCGATCGGTCTTGAATGCTTTGGCTTTAGCAGAGCATTCGCTGAGGCTTGTACTGTCAGCCGAACAGTCTTCAACCGTCTTCTCAGCACTGGAATCTTGACGACGACCTTCAGAAGTCAGTTTTGCTCTAGCAGAGCGCTCGCTGAAGCTCGTACAGTCAACGGCCTTCTCCTCAACAGTTTTCTCTACATTTTCGGGTTCACTCTGATCGGCTTTGAAGGTTTTAGCTTTGGCAGAGCGTTCGCTGAAGCTCGTGCTGTCCGTGGTCTTTTCGTCGACCGTCTTCCCAATACTGACAATCCGACAATCGCTGGTAGCGTCCAGCTTGTTCCTTGTAGATTGTTCACTAAAGCTCGTACTTACATTGGCTTTCTCGCAAACAGTCATTTCTACATTGTCGATTTGACGATCACCTCTCCTCATCATTTCGCTCGAAGAAGACCGCTCGCTGTAGAAGATACTGTCGCTCGTTCTTTTATGAATAGTCTTTGCTGCCTTCTCATCTTGCCGGCTTCCCTCCAAGACCATATTAGCTTTGGTTGACCGGTCAATGAAACTCGTACCATCTACTGGCTTTTCTTTAACAATCTTCTCAGCACTGGCATCTGAATGGTTGCCTCTAGCATTTAGATTTGCTTTTGTATGTCGTTCGCTGAAGCTCGTACTGCTAGTGACCTTCACTTCGGTGGTCTTTACAATGTTTTCTTCTTGATTCTCATCAGTCTTGCAGACTTCGGCTTCAGCAGTTCGTTGGCTGAAACTTGTTTTCTCAACTGTTCTCCTATCCTCTCGCCTAGTATCCTCAGATTGATAGGTTCTTGTAGTGGTCATCGCTCCTGGATGGGGTTTGCTCCTAGATCGCGTCGAGAACGGGGGATTTTCAAGCCCTCTTGTTCTCATACTGCTCTTTTTGTGATTGCTTTCATTCGTTGTGCTGCAAGCGACACCAGTAACTGCGTTCAGGCCTGCGCCCCGCTCTCCAAGTGCAGTCACGTCACGAATCAAAACATCTTTGCATAAACTGTCATGCTTCAGTCTTCGACCCACTTTCAATGACTTGCCCTTTTTTGAAAATTCCACAATGATAGAGCACTCGTTGAAACTTGTGGATATTGCTGTCGAGATTTCTTTCACTTGGTCTACTGAACTGTTACTGTCCGATTTCTTGAATTCAACTTCCACAGCTGGTGCATCTTTCGTNTGCGCCCCGCTCTCCAAGTGCAGTCACGTCACGAGTCAAAACATCTTTGCATAAACTGTCATGCTTCAGTCTTCGACCCACTTTCAATGACTTGCCCTTTTTTGAAAATTCCACATTGATAGAGCACTCGTTGAAACTTGTGGATATTGCTGTCGAGCTTTCTTTGACTTGGTCCACTGAACTGTTACTGTCCGATTTCTTGAATTCAACTTCCACAGCTGGTGCATCTTTCGTCTGGACGACACCAGTACATGCTGCCTTGGCATCATGATCTTCTTGTACGGATTCCACATCATCACAACGAACTTCAAAACCCTGCTCTCCGTGAGATTTCTCAGCAGGGTTTTCTTGAGTAAGCCCGTCATCTTCTGCTACCAGTTTTTGGATTGCGAGGCTCTGAGTTAGGCGCTTCTGTGTCCTTGATATCTTTTTGGGTGAAGAAATTTCTGGCGATTTGGGCGAGAATGGTGCCTCCTTTTCATTCTCCACCGACCTACAACACCAACTGTCTAAGCTATTGTTCACGAAGAAATAGAAAAAAAGAAGAAAAAAGAAAAATAGATCTGAATAATGCAATTATTACGACCTGAATGATGAAAACATTTTCCAACAGCAAATTGACTTGTAGAATCTTCATAAAGACAGCAAAAAAGAAAAGTAAGCAGTAAATGTAAGGAACAACATACGGAATAGCTTCCACTCCATCACTTTCAGCCGCGTTCAGGTTTTGGCCTGAAAAATTACTCGCTGATAAAGGAGGTCTCAAGGTGAATTGTTTAACGCCTTATATTTGCACCAGTTGGGCTATGCACGCTAAAGAGTGCATCATATTAATTAATCAATTAATTGATCAGGATACGCAATGCTGCGACTATCCTTAGTATATCCAAACCGCAAATGTCCGTTTGTCCGTTTGTCTGTTTGTCTGTAACACTATCTTATATGGTGTCGTTTGGAAATTAACTGGAACAGCTCAGACAGGTTGAGCAAGTGGGGAATGAGCCGAACTCCCTAGTTACGCGTGACAGGTGTAGACTCCGCCCACTGGTGTAATCAAAAGCAGCGTTCGCACAGAAGTTACTTTAATGATCGGTTCACAGAACTTTACTCCGTAGGAAGGTAAAAAGAGCTCATTCTATCGCTACTAACAATTGAATGTGCTCACCATCTTTATGAGCAAGTCTCCTAAAAGAGTGCCTTGCGACTCTTTATATCTCAAGGAGAAGCAGACTGCAAGAGTAGGTGGATGTTATCAATGGAACTTCTTCTCTAAGGTTAAGTTATTAAAAGGAGCTCCTAAATTATTAGCGAATGGACAAGTTCTGTAGCGAATAGCACAGGAGCAAAGAGGTACCGTGATCCCTCATTGAGTCACAAAACTTGCTGTAGCGGTCATAATATAACAGCATTAAATGAACTAAACTTTCATCTCGCCATAATAGAGAAGCTCTAATCGGTCCCTATCACTGCACTTACCACTAACATTTTGTCACCCTACTTTACCATCCCGTTTTATCAGATAAAACATAGTGAAGAGTCAAAACTACATACCTTCAACACCGAACTAATTTCTCCGTCGGGATTCTATTTCGTAGATGGGTCTAGCTTTCCCAGGGCCACTTATCACCTCTTATCATTTGTTATCAGTTCGATTCCGTCATATCCCACGTCACATGTCTTCCTACCACCTGCCATAGGTGTTCCCATCCTGCCTCCTGCACTCTTACCAACTTTGAATACTTTAGGTCTACTGGGACAGGAGTTATGTATTTCCGCACAAACAGACAGACAGAGGCGAGCTTCATACTATATAGTGAGGATACTTGTATGATGACCTCAAATCTGTGTCCCACACCTGCAGAATGACTATGTTAAAGATTTTCTTTTAGTGGTGAGGGACATTGCACAGCGGATAAGCGAGGCTATACTATCATAGTAACGATGTAGGGGGTGTCTGTTCTTATCGTTTACGAGACTAGGTCACGCCGCACACGACGCGTGCGGCACAGCCCACCAGGATCTCGAGATGGACTCGTTTGGACCGTGTAACGGCGTTGATGTTCGAATTACTTTCCCGCGCGCGGCTAGTTGAATGAAACTTGGATTGCGCCATATAGAAGTGAAAGAGATCTGCTTGTAGAAGAGCAAAGTGAAGTAAAGCGTACTGAATTTTTTTCCAAGTAGAAAGAAATGGAAAATGAGGCAGTAAGGCGGTGAGAAGAAAGAAGAAGATTCCCTATTAGATATGCGCAGAACTCCGCGACTGGCACCCACCCGTGGGTAACACTGTCCCAGAAGAAATTCTTTCTTTGGCTTACTCTATTCAGCAATTGGTAAGAAACAAGGAAAATATGGGAGCAACCAAAATTGTGTGCCATTGTCCCATGCACCAGTCATAATGGCACCCGCCGGTGGGTGCCATTATGAATGGTGCAAGGTCGTCAAAGGGTTAAGCGAGTCCATCTCGAAATCCGCAGTGGGCGCGCTGCTTGCGACGTGTGCGGCGTGATCAAGGTTCATCAACGATGAGAACGTGATTACTCGCAACGATGTTTTTTTAGCGGATATTTGGTATCTCAACAACTTGCTTCTGAACCTTCAGCTTTGCCAGTCCTGATCACAAGACCGGTTTCCTATGTGGGTAATTGCAAAATGTGCATGCTGTAGCATTGTGAAACGTTGTCGATTGCAAATAAGATTTATCCTAAAAGAAATCTCGCGATTTTTTACATTATGGTGTAAGGCGAGCTTTGAGGCATAAACAACGGTGACTGACCGTGAAAAAAAGAGTGATTACGATCAAAGCACTCATGGACAACATCTTAAAAGGGCAATTTCTATGAAATTCATTAAAAAGGGTGGGCTAAAGCCTCTTTTACAAATGGGTGCGTGCTCTGAAACCTGGATACGGCCAATACGTGTTTTGACGGGTTGTTTTTTTACAGAATGCTAGTTTTTTGTCGCAGTTAACAAAAGACAACAAGTTCAATCAAGTAATGTCGACAGCTGACATGTCTACAAGGCCGGCTCCAGCTACCAGCCCACCACCTCATATGCGGGGGCTGATGAGCCGAGTGGGTGCATCCCGTTAAGGACCAGAGAACGAGCGTGGGCTTACTGTTAGCAATGGGTTGGGCACAGAGGCTAGAAAACGCCATGTTAGAATTCGAGTGCAGTCCGGTTGTTAATCGCTTTGTTCCTTCATCGTCAAAAAAGTGACAGATCGCTGCCGACGTGTAACATGCCTATCGTCTATTATCAAGCATTGCCAGAGAAATGTGGGTGGGAAGATGCAACCTCCATGCCAACTAATTGTCAATAATGTAACACAATGATCTCGGGTGGCCCTGACACACCCACCTAACGGATATGTATGCTTTGATCCGTCCAGGCCTACACGCTGTAAAACGCAAAGCAACCTGAACCATTCTGATTGTCCCGCTGATTGTGAGGAGACTCTCAGTAAGGTAGACCCGATTAACGATGGGGCGATATTCCCTGTGGTCAGACTTCTCTATTTTTCTACATAATATAGATAAAATCCTAAGGAAATTGATTATGGCTCCAGTAAAGGGGGAAGATAGCAGGCTAAAATGCCGGCACAGCTGATCATGGCTGAGTATGTTTTTCTGGGAACCCGTACCCCAATGGTGAATGGTGAAGTCAACCCTCAGGCGTGCTTCTGCAAGAACGCCAAAGCGGATACGGAAAAGCTCTGCATATCACATTGGTGCGACAGTAATAAAGGCACAGTTCACGATTATTAACTGTTGCTGGCTCGCGGGGCTTTCCCGCCCTCGATCGATGTCACGTCAGACGTGTGTCGAGACGATACAGATTGCAAACCCTCACTCTAGGACCCACACACAATCAGCTGATGGCCGAGTAATGAGGCGATCAGCTGATTTTTCGTCATAATTCGGATTACCCGAAATTATCGTGAACTGCGCCTTTAATTGCGAGTATGCTTTCACTTTGAACACTACGGTACTTTTCACAAGGTTTTCAATTGAAAGCTGTCACCTTCATCGTCTGGCGAAGTGTTTGAGAGCGTTTGTTGGGAGTCAACTGAAAAAAATCTTAGTCGATTGTGTACATGGCATTTAGCCAACACTTAAAAATTCGATGAACCAGCGACTTAGAAGAGAAACACACGCGGCATGCACATGCAAATGTAATTGAAGATAGAAAATGGTTAAACTGCTCACCTTGTCATCCAAATAATGACTAAATTAGTATAACAAACCATTACGAGATGGCGGGGACTTCTAAAATAGAAAATGTCAATAGCTAAGGACGACGAGACAGATAGCGACCGAAGGTGAACTAACAAGCTTTACCTGAAAGGTGGTAGCATTTGTCCAAGAGACCGTTCAGGTATCCCTGGTCCTTCTTGCAATTCAATTCCATTAAACAGCTTCGGCGAGCGACAAAAAAGCAGCAAAGATAGACAAAAGAGACTGGCACTGGGCCCAAGTCTCTTGACAACGTGACAGATAGCTACTTCACTAAAGGAGAGCGCATCTTCAGGGAGGTCTCGTGAAACACATAAACACACAGTGACGAGAAACACCAAAGAATAGAACGAACAACTCAAAAGAAATAATTTTGTAAAGCTCCGACATCTCTATTACGCATAACTATGTACACTGATGTGAAATCAATACGTCGCTCCACAAAGGGATACGACATGCATTCGAAATCTATGCAATATCGTGTAATCGATTGGATGTGCATCATTTAAAAGACACTTAGGAGTTTCGAACATGCAACACATCTTCATAATACTTCCAAAGACAAATGTGCAAACCAAAAATGATATACTTATATCCTTAGGTTCATTTTCTGAATATCTTGTATTTAATAAGATCAGCAGAAAAAATCAATAGAAAATATTACGTTTGGCTTTCAAATCTTACCATCTTCGTGTGGAAATATTGACGAAAAAACGAAATGAAAGTTCAAAGGAACATGTGATCGGACCAGAAACACAGTATAACGATTGCGCCTAGTTGGAGAACACTTACGAATGAAAGCCACTTGAGCACTTGGCGCAACAATTTCACCACCAATATTTTTCTGAATACATAAAATACGTTGAAAAGCCATAGTTCACGACGATGAACGAAGAGATAATGATTGAGGAATGAACTGCTCAACAGT
>UZAF01020064.1:5015-20173 GCA_900617895.1 Haemonchus placei | reverse complement strand
TCACTACACCACCTCCACCCCACGAGTAGAATATACCCAACATAAAACTCGAACTCTCCGGTATCTCCCACTGAGTGACCATCGAGCTGTGAGAAGGACGAAAATCGATGCAGGAGACCGGATGTTCGCGAGAATGGTGCAGCTTCAAGTGGGATCGTCCGACTAATAGTTGCTCTGTCAAGAACTAGTCATTGGAGGTCAGGTATTCATGAAATGTATCGTGAATCCGTCGGGATCCTACTATATATGTATCTGCATTGTAATTCTGTATTGTGTATGTGTTGTTGTTGTTGTTGTGTGTGTGTACATGAGGTGTGAAGTCCACACGTATTCTCCCGGCACCTAGATGGGTAACATTCTGAAGGAATGATAAAGCTGGGGGAGGAGGGTGTGTGAACAGTAATGACGGCTGAAGAGAAGGTACAACGGAACGGATCAGGACGGACCATAGAGGGCTGAAGCACTGCGTCCGGACAAAAGAACAAAAAGTAAGACGTTGGCACTTTGGATGGTGATGTGGGAATTGTAATAGATCGGTGGCGACAGATATTGATAACGTTGTAATACCGGCTGATTTCGGTCATCTCCTTTCTGAATATTTGTGCTCAGATCTCTCTAAATTTTTTTCCATGAAAGGTGGAATACCTTGGATCAGTTGGGCGATCGGACTGGTGCGATCATGAGACATTCAACTGCCATAAGGTCAGATGCTCTTAAGCAGTTCGGTTTTTTGTCTATCGTAAGGTTGCTCGAAATTTAAACGACGAATTTATGGCAATGACCAATACTTTCTGTGTTATGTATGACGGTTATACGCTGTCAGTCTGTTTCCTCGCACGGTTTTAAATGGATATGCAGTTAGTCCATGTTTATGTTTCCACTTGGCTTAGAAGGCATTAAAAGCTCCGTCTTCTTTGGCAGAGTTGTTAACTACTGCTTCACTACGTGAATTTACTGCTCACCTAGCTTGCTAGTTATGTTCCAGTCAACCGTTTTCATTCCAAAAGTATCTCTTAGAGCGTTGTACCTCGGGAAGTGGAACAGAAACCGCTGATTCGCTCACTTTAGGGCAGACTCTGGTCCCTCACCGTTTTACGCTCTCTATCATAACGAATCTTGCAAGTTTTCAACAAACTCGAATGGAACCACGATTCGAGAAGAGAATGAGAGCAGTCCAGTTAGATCGACTGAGATAGGGATTCCTATTCCCTCACTACTCAATACCTACGCTAGCACGGCGGAGGTGGTGCAGGAGCAAGTGGTGCACATCACGCTCGCACGGACCGCGGTTTGGATCTCGCATCGATTTCCGCCCGAGTCAAAGAAACCTTCTATTTCCCCGGGATCAGGTATTTGGCACCAGACTCGTCTGGGAGGACAGAAGTTCTGACGTGTGTATCAGCTGGCTACCGCAAGCCATTGTATAGGCCACATCCGCATTGAATACGTCACTACGATTCTGAATGCAGGTCGAACACGGGGGCGCATCTCTTAGCCGGGATTGAAAAACGCCCAAAGTCTCTATCCCATGCTTTGTTTTCTTAAGAAGGTTTCTAGTCTTTCTAGTATTCTACCTGCTGAAGGTGTTAACTAGTAATAAAGTGTGATAACAAGGATAACAAGCGTATGCGCTCATTAGATTGATTCTTTTGCCAATTACTGAGCCGAAATTGTGACTGAAATAGGAACTGTTGATATATATTTATAATTTATTTATATGGTTTTAGTTATACACAGTAGACGTCTAGCTGATAGGGTTGGCTGCATTAGCACTTCTTCAGCTTGATGGCGATTGAATCGACCGAGCACCGAGTTGAATGTAGCCACCATCAGAGGGACGGACTGACAGCTCTGTTGACAACCCTTTACTTTCTCTACTACTACTTCTTTTCAGTTTTAAGGAAGTGGTTTTATAGGGTCGTAGACTTTTCTGGTGCCACTTTCGCCATGGTTTCGCCTCTGTTGTAAGTCCGTCCCTATGGTGACTACACTCAACTGAGCTCAGTCAGTCCAATTGCCACCAAGCTAAGGAAGATTGACGACATCCTGCTGACTTTCTGACGGGCGAAGCCATCGAAAGTGAAGTATGTACTGGCACCAGAAAAGTGCACGATGCTATAAAACCTCCTCTCTGAAACTGAAAAGAAGTAGTAGTAGTAGTAGTAGCGATAGTAAAGCTCCCGGAAGACCAAGTTAGTGCTGATTAGTACCTTACCCTTGTCCTTTGTCGTCATTCCTTTAGGAGGGTTATGAAATCGGCTAATTGAAAACATGGGTTCGCCATTCTGTGTATGACCTGGAAAGCCAAATTAAGCCAATTCATGCTCATCAGACGTCCTTCAGACCTGAGCTCAACTCATGCGAAACCTATAAATATCTAGAACGGTTTTGTAAATAACAACAAAAAATAAAACCGAACCCGAATTTGTAAAGGGAGGCCTAGAAGTCACTCTTCAAAATGCTTATTTGAACCTTCCGTAGTGAATGGGCTCCCAATGACCTGACCTACATACGCCTGGTGCTAGTAGCATTTGAGGCCCACACAGGTGAAGAANAAACCTATAAATATCTAGAACGGTTTTGTAAATAACAACAAAAAATAAAACCGAACCCGAATTTGTAAAGGGAGGCCTAGAAGTCACTTTTCATACTCCTTATTTGACCTTCCGTAGTGAATGGGCTCCCAATGACCTGACCTACATACGCCTGGTGCTAGTAGCATTTGAGGCCCACACAGGTGAAGAATCCGGACGGATTAGTTCATAAAAGCCAGGCATTCGTGTTTTCTAATGAATGAATGAAGCTTTGGTCATCTCATCATTTTATTTGTTCGCCAAATGTTCTTTTCCGTCTTTATTTTTTATTTATTTATTTGAATTATTTTCTTTGATCACCTCTGATTATCCTCATTTGTTATTCTTCTTTATTTATCAACCATTTGTCCTTATATAATCGAATGGTGCTTAGAAAAGTTTCTTAGCCAGAAAAACATAAGTCTCAGGAGGGAAGGAGCACCGGAGAGGAGTAGGTGAGTCTAATGAACGCACAAATCTAACCCCCAACTCAGCTTTCTACACGAGTTGACTCTTACCCACCCCGGTGTTCCTCCCTTCCTGAAACTCGAGTAAAAACTACATTCCTTTATCTGGAACCGTCTTTATCCATAAGTAAATTCATCTTATCTCCTCCTCGGCTTTCTCTCGCTTCTTGCTTTATTTCTGCGGCATTTTCTTTCCGTAGCGGCTAAATTCAAGAGGTAAGGGCAAGATTTATAAGTTGTACCAAAACGATTAGATCAGGGTGAATATCCTACTGGTTGATGGCTTTCAATCCCAATTATTTGGTCTGTGATATCAGCTTACTTCAGTTTTCATACCCATCGAATCTCATTAGCTCATCGTTTAGCTCATCCCATATTATTTTTCGGCGAATTAGCCGCACACTGGAACGGTAGAGTCAGTTTTCGTTTCCGGACCATCCGGCATGATGTATTTCAATCATTGTTCATCACCCTGCAACTGTAGATGCATACATATGTATGTACTCGCCCAGATCGCTTCCCGCTACCCACAGTGATTCAGGGGCAATTTGTTGGGGGAACATGGCTGAAATGGAAGATGTTCCTAGAACTTCGAAGCAGCCTCAATGAACTACCTTCATACTATTTTGTAGCCAGATTTGCTGGTCCGTCCCCCTGACGATCCCAGGCTCGGTTCTTTCATATAATATCTGAGAGATGCTTTTTAAGCACAAATCCGGATCGATGTCCGCATAGGCCAACCAAGTATTTTGTCCCCCTGGGGTCACCTCACTGGTACCAGAGATTGATCAACACCCAAAGATTTTATCCTCATCCTCTCTAGTAACATTCAATTCCGGAGATTGTGTGGGCACATCAGGGCGATTGTCATAAGATCTACAAAACGAAAAAGGAGGATTCCGACTAAGTGCTTAGGAATGGGAATACTATCGTATTTCTTCGAAAAAACTAACATCCGCTGATATTACTGATGTTGTTGGCGATGCGATACATCGGTTTCCGTGGAAGATTCACCAAATGAATAAGAGGCATCACCTGTTTTAATGGCGTGTCGCCGTCCTTTCAAGCTCTGCCGATGACGCTTTTAATCCTAACCGGATTTACGTCTCAAATCCGCTAATCTTATCAAGTAAATTTGTCTTTTACGCAAGCCTATATATTACATTTCCCACTTTGTAGACGAAAAAATGAACAATGACAAAGAACGACAATGTTTATGGGGAAGTCTGGTCTGGTTATGGTTTTTAGTCATTCATGACAATCGTCTTATTTTTTGACCTCGCAAATTAATTTATATGCTATTTTTTTCTATTTTTCTATTATATTCTAAAATTTATATTCTAATCTGATGCGAGTAATGGAATTGAAGATCCAGGATAGTGAAAAAGTGGCGAAAAACACGCGACCAATGTGTAGTTTTTTAAAAAGTAAAAGTAGGGATTTACAAGAGTCTGGCGGCAAGCGTTGCATGGACGGGGTATTTGGACGAGTTGTTCAAATGTGTGCACCATTGCGTGAAGCTGTCTACAGTTAGCTGCCTGCGTGCAACGTGTGCGTCCTGGTGCGAATGATGTAACCTCTACAGCACCTACCATGGCATAAGAACTAGTTCTCCCTTTGGTATGTAGGTCAGCCCAGCTTGTTTTGGGGCATTCATTTGGCCCTATTTGGGTCCTTTTCGACCTAACAGCGTGGAGAGGTGGAAGAGGTGAACATTGAAGTCTCTGGATCATACGGGTTCAGGTATCTTCCAATACAATCAACAACTTTTTGTTCCGAACAGATAATGACTTACGTTTTACTCAAGTTATGAGAATCAGTCGCCATGTTGACCTACGTGGATGGCTTTCATCATTCAAATAAGGAATTCTGTGGGTTATTGTTCATAAGAACCTACCTACATTCATTGTGAGGGTTAGCTCAAGTATGGCCTAATGATCAAGCCCCAAGCCGCCAGAACAATTTCATCCCATCTCCCAGCACTCGGTTCAAAGGTAACAGACTAGCATGGGAGAATGAAACTCCACTCACACGTAGACCAGCTCCGCAAGTCTTTGAATAGGCAGATACATACTTGAGCACGAGAGCTATTCTTGATAGAAGTGGGCGTGGGAACGTCCCAAAATGGAATTGACTTAAATCAAGCCTAACTCCTTTATTTCCACTTCGTAATTAGATCTTACGGATATGGTGGTCATACAGATTTCTTCACTCTAATCCAATACCCTATAGAGATTTTTTTACCTTGGATCCGAACTAGTGAGGTAATTTTGATTGGTCACAATCAGTCACCTCACTCTACCTCAGTTTTTCCCACCGTCACTTTGCCGTTGTGTTAGAGAAGATGTGAGATGAGAATAAAAGTGGCTGATTAGGTGGCCGCTAGGTTACACCCACAGGTTACGGGTGAGAAGCAGTAGCATCCCTTAGGGTGCAGTTTGAACCAATAGCCTCATATGGCAAATAATCAAATTTTAGTAATTCAATATGGAAAACGGAGGAAAACCCAAAAATCCTTTTGAGATTCGCCTCTCAAAATACGAAGGCCTTTCACTTTGGTTAAAAGATCCCAGCGGTTACGACCCTTGAGATTGCTCAAGAACAATAGCTCCCACCATTCAGGCTAAAATGATTGCGTCAGTCTGGGTTGGCTGGGGAGAAGCTTCAAAGAGATGTGGTTGACCAGCTTAAGGGGAATCGATGTAGCCTATCCATGCATCCACCACCATGCCGATAGGTTGATGGATTGACTTCCTGGTATACTCGGGAATAGGACATGATTAGGTGCAACTACGCACTCACATTGCAGCTGTCAAATCAAGACCCTGAACTCCTACATTATATCCCTCAGGCTTCGGCTGATGGGTGTTCAACTTTTCTGGGAGATTAGGGATTGACTAGTGTCTGCTCTATTCGTTGTATAGGCTACATTTTCATTTGAAAACTAATCGTTAAGGAAGTTGAATGGCGTTAACGAGGACTCCCTATAGGAATACATATAAGTAGTAGTCTGGGAAGAGCTGTCTGGGAAACTTCTTTTCACTTTGATTGAAGTCCATGTAAGGGATCCGAATCTCATGTCATAGATTGATATACGGCACGCGAGCTACCCCACATTTGCTTTGCCGAAACCAGAAATCATGGTGCCCGTTCGTGCCCGTGATTTTATCTAATTCAACCCTTCGTCCCGAATGGTGCTACAACCCAAACCCATAATTTGAGCTGTTCCCCTGGATTCGGCGGCCCTCTACGTGTTCCCCCCTCGGCGGCTACTTAACCGACGGCTCTCGAGCTCCTTGGACTTTATCTAATGCTCGAGCAGCTTATGCTTCAGTAGCTCAGGCTCATGCCGTCTCATCTGTGTGTGTTGTGGTTCTCGCATTTGCTCATGCTCACTCGTCCCTCTCTTCCCTCTCATCTATGTGTCGTTTAATTGCCTTTGAGAGAGAGTCAGTCGCATATCCCCGCCTCCTATCCATTGCCACGCCTACGTTGCTTGATTAAGTGCATAGCAATAGTGAGAGCGCTGTGTCTGGCTGGCTATTTATCATCGCCATTTCGAAAAATCCCCCTGAAGCAGCGAAGACAACCAGTCATCACTGCCACCACCCTCGTGCTGCTACGCTGTTAACACCTTGACTGACTCTCCTCCTCCTGTGTATTGCCATCTGGACTGTCATCCATTCCTGTGTCTGTTTCTACTGTTATTTTCTGTCCGGAATGTCGAGTGCGGCCAGTCCACGCCATAATATCTGCGTGGACTTGACGCCCCGGGCCACGGTGCCACAGCGTGGCAGCGGCTCATCGCCATCCTTACCACGACGTTCTTCAAGTCGTTTGGAAACTCTCAAGGTATGAAATCTTCAAATTTCAGATTCTCAAAATCCTGTGTGTTCCGGTGCGGGTAAAGAATGAGGTGACTGTCATACACGGTTTACAACACAAATTGAAAATGTTCGAAGCGATTCGGCGCTATTCACAGGTAAGCGATCTGGGGAGGGAGCTGCTGGTTATTCGTAATTACTTGTACAGAAAACTCTCGAAGTTATGTTGACAACAGCCCAGATGGGGATGGGAGCTTCTGTTGGACGCGGACGGACGGATGAAGACGTCGTGTTTCCGGCTGATGGTCCGGCATAGAGAATGTGTCCTTTCACACATCCATGATTTCGAATTCGCTGGCAAATGACCTAATTAGCCACAAATGAATGTGGCATCTTGAAGAGGCTGCTGGGTGGTGTGCGGGGCATTTCCCCTGTCGGCAACCTATTCAATTGGAATTCCTCGTCTCATCCCCTTATTTCCCTAATTTCCCGAATAATTCACTGATACTCCACTTGTTTTGCTGAAGGAGCTATCGGTGGCAGCCTGTCGGCATTTCTTGGCTCCCGAGCCCAACCTTATCCTATACTTTTTGTAGAATTAAACTTTGATACTAGTGGCCCAGCCCGTGAAAAACCACTGCTGTGGCTCGCTGATTCAACTTCCGCGCACTCCAACTTGCCCACTTCCTGCCTCGGCGTCTGGCAAGCAGCCATCCCCGAGGCCACAGCCAACGAACAGGGGAATGCGGGACATAAACGGGCCCCCACACAAACATGAGACGATTCTATTTGCGGTTTGGTTTTGTGTGCATGTATTGACTATCTCGTATGCATGCCTTGTTTTTAATCTTGAATTAAAATATTGTTGATATGTGACGGCACGGCAGGCGAAGGAGCCGGGACTGCCGCCGCGACACAATGAAGCAAGATAACATCGTCTAGCACCGCTTCAGAAGAAAAGCACCTAAGAACCGGATAGAGACGTCAGTTGTGGGTGAGGGTGCTGGAGGATCGCTCTGATGCGACCCAAGGTCTCATCTTTCGAAGATCTTTTCCCTCTGATCCGATCATCAGTATTAGGCTAGAGGATAGACCGGCTCAGAGGATAAGAGATCCGATCCGTCTAAAACGGCTCCATCCATTTTGGTCCATGGAGATAACAGACAAATAAAAATAAAGTTATGGAAAAGCCGTACTCTGGGATTCTGAACGATCTCAAGTCACCATTTGATCATTGTGGGGGTGTGGAAACCGTATCACATCACCTGACGTCCCGTTAATTATCGATTTACTTGAGCGGGCGCCGGTAACGTATCCATTCATCCCTTTCGCGAGCCTGACAATGAGTAGATAGAAAAATTACGACGAGGTAAAGAAGAAAATCTCACAATCAGCTCAGTGGTGGTGGCTCTTTATTCCTGTAGGGGAGTAAAAATTCTTTTCCTTACACTTACCGTTGTGATTCACCTTCTCTGTGATGGAACCCATCCAAAGCGTTCCCTGTCTCCGTCGATAGGCTCATTACTGCTTCACTGAGCGTTTTCTTGTGTTCTCTTATTCGAATGTCAATATGCCTGTATGTTATGATTATCTTTTTTTTCCAATTAGCAGACCATGAAGCTACCCACCCGGGTGTGCTCGTTCGCTTTCTCGCCAGCCAGCAGGCGCTATTTGATTAATCCATCGTCGTTAAGAATTGTCTCCTGGGACAAGCGGTGGATTGCTAAATCACCAATGTCGCACACGGACGTTTTGCTGTCAACACCGTTGACGGCGGCATTCCTGGGATGGAAAAATGCGTTCTTGAGAAGAAATTTTCATGTGATACGGTATCAAACAAAACTGTGGTCAGCATGACTACAGCGGACATGTGGGAATGCCCTTTTGGTAGATATGAACGGAAACGATGGGAAAGAAGTTATATGCTGGGAACTAACTCAATAAAGCTTAGAAATCTGGAATAATTTCCATTCTTCAACGAGGACGGAGGTTGCGGTGACGCCGATTTTGTTTCCACTGCCTCTATCGTGTGATGCCGATGAGCTCTGTCAGATTTTCAATGTTTTCAGGCCTCCCGCTCTAAGTATTGTATCTTCTGGTTGTTCTACTCGTGAAGTCTCCCTCTGACGGCGTCTAGGAAGATCCTTCTGTTAACCTCATTACGAGAGTGAAATGACAGAATTCACAGTCATGGGCTAGGCGAGACATCTCTGGTTTTCTATATCTTTATAAAGGGCATTCAACAGACTTCCCATTGACAGGAACTCCTGATCTCATCCAGTTGGTGTGAGTACCCCTCCACATTTTGGTGTTTCCCCATGAACTCTCTGAGCTCCGCTGGAGTTCCAATCTGAGTGGACGATTTGAATCCGTTCATGGCTTACCCCTACCGACCCGTCTCGGAACCATTTTTCCGAGCATACTAGAGCTATTTCTGGTCCATATCCTGGATTCTACAATTAGCTCTCGAACCTGCGTTGTACGAGCCTAAATGCGGTAAGCATACCGACTCTATATCGGGCTCAGCCCACGTGCTCATTTCTCTTCGTCGGCGCTAATTAACTCCTATAGCACCTGCTCTTCATTCCGTCTCATAATCAACGAGTGAAACACTTCAAGGGGTATCAAAAGCTGCTACTAACCCTAGGTCTTTCCAAGAAGGTTCACGATTGACGTGAATTATCCCGAGCCGAGACTCTCGAAGGCCTAATTTTTACAAACTTTCTCGTAACCTCTGTAACTTCTAAAATATTCCTGTCGTGATTACTACTGTAACTCTGAGCAAATTGCTTCCTACATGGAGGATTTTCCTCCAAAACTAGCTTCCATAGATTTGTCGATAAAATGGAATTACCCAGTTTTTTACCCAACTTTTCTACCCTTACTATCCAATTTCTGTCATGAGTTACTGGAAGTTTACCTTGTTTTGGTCAAGTATCAGGTGTGCTGCATTATTGATGCGTCTCGTATCTATTTTTGCCCGGAGATAATCGACTTTTAGCTAATCCTCTAAAAAGATTATCCAGCAAGAATTCGAGCTAAGGCTGTCATGGATTTGAGACCTTTTTAGATCAGAGAACCCATACGCCTTTCAGATGTCTGGATTTCGTGATTCATCTGATCTTTGTCTTTGTTAGAATAATAAAAATAGAGATCGGATCCTGGAATCCCTTTTCACAAGGCACTAAGTGACGGAGTACGCTCCCAGAGGATAGGGAATCCGGGGAAGTTTGTGGAATTCTATCATAAGAGGCGTTTATTGCATCACGCTTCGGACGAAGTTGAAAAAGATTCCGCTCTTCTCACTGTAACCATGGGTAGGTTGGAAAAATTCCATCTCTAACACCTAATGTTCTCTGGTTTTTCTTTTCTCGCGGTTCTCTGAACTCTTTCCCAGAATTGTGGTCTGTTTACCCGGTCCCAGTAACGAGTGACTTCCTGGTCCTTTTGGTTCCCACGTAGATGAATCATGGCTTTTTGCCCTCGGTAAATAGCCATATGGGTAACATTCGTATTGCTTCCGGCCCTCGAAGTCGACAAAAGACACTTCCAAAATGTTCGATGTATTCGTAAATCACGAGGAAATCAGTCTTTGATCTTCCTAATCTTGTCACTGGAGAATTGATAGGATATGACGTTAATATCCCCCTTGCGGCCATTCCAAAAATGGCGATAGTCTTAATTGCATTGCGGCCTAATTGAGTTAGGAACGAGATGGATGCCAGCTATGGGTGTCAGTATGACTACATCGGGCTCAACTGGATCAATTCCCATCATGGAATCCCAGTTATCTTGATGATGTTTTCAATTGTTTTCATGTGTGGGATTCCTTGCTCGGCTGAGTGAACGGGAATGGGAACAAACACCCGCCCGCCATCCCACGCAAAATTACTTTATTGGGGGGACATTAAATATAAATGAATAGAGCTATAAAAGTAATCATTCTGGAGCGTGTTCGTACTGAAAAACACTTATGCAGAGATCGTTGTCTACGCGTTCTGCAATAATCGGATTGGCTCAGTTCTGGTAGTTAACCAGGTGCCTTTCTGCAAGAAAGGAATCGCTTATACTCAGAACATTCTGAAAATCATGTGAAGCCTAAAAAGGAATCGATGCCAGACGTTGGGCTTCTTCGTTGCCCTTTTATGTCTTCTGAGTGGGCGTTTGGCTGCATCCCAACGTAATACGTCAATCCCATAAAGAGATATTAAGTGGAATGGGAAAAATTCCTAGACCAGAGAGACCAAAATCGGTTTTTTTTCGATCACGTCTACTAGAAAACTATATTATTTGTAGATAATCCACCTTCTCGGGATTTGTACGGTGTTTACGTAAATTTTTCGGTGTTCCGCCAGCACCCAGAAGGAATTCCCCTACTTCCCTATCACTGCACCCATCCACATTCTCCAATGTCTCCTTAGTGAGCCAATCTGGCGCACAAGTCTCAACCCGACTACAATGATGTTCTTCTCTTTTGTGTTAATCCTTTGCCGTTATGGAATTTGCTGGATATTTAGTCAGGTTGATCATCGGCCGTCCTGTGACCCTGGTAAGGGACGCTGATACTTTTCCGCAGGTTTCGGGGATCGAACCTGCGATCTTTCTCAGAGCAGATGCTATCCTTCACTCCTAATTATCCGGCTATTGACTATACGGAACATATTGAGAAAAAAGTATAAACCTGTAAATTCATTCAAGACTAGATTATCTCTGAAATCGCCCAGCATCAGGACGAGGCCTGAGCTCAAAACAAGGGACCACTCACAAGGGAACAATTAAACGGCAAAGTTGAATAGCAGCAATTTGACCAAGTTTCTTGCTTTGTGCTGGAAGCTTTGTGACTTTTCTGATGTCCATGATCATTTGTTCGTTGCATTCGGTGCAGAATAAGGGAATCTGCCCTTCAAAAGTCACCATTTATTTCATCCATAGAGGCCAGCTAAGCAGTCCCATCACAGGAACCCAAATTGCATTTTTTCTACGTCATTCCCACAAACCAAGTGGAAAGCTTCGTTCTGTGGCTGTTTGATGGTTGATTGAGGCTTCGTTAACTTCGAAGGAAGCCGTAATCACCAACATGGTCGTTCTACCATACCACGCTTTTTTAGCGATGGCTCTTTTCAGGAGGGCAGTAGGCTGACTTCAAAGCACAGACAGAAGTGAATTTTTCAACAAAAACTGTATTGAATCGTATCGAAAAAGCCGCGGACGTTATAGGGCCCTAGGGATCGGAAAGATTTCTACTAACATTGGGCAACCAGCCACTGGGTACATTACTGTGTCTGAGAGGGAAGTCGATGCTGAAAAATGAATTTCCGGCTTTCGTTAGCAGTAATTCGGTGTTCCGTCAGCTTGAAGGAATTCGTTGCTGATCTCATCATTAATAGAGGAATCATTCCTCTGATATCTGTTGAAGGAGATCAGTAGCTTGTCTTTCAAAGCTGCACCCCGTTGAAGAGACATCTTCACAACCTAAACTACAAACAGAGTTTTTCCTCAGCAGATCGAGGACCTTCTGTTTTTTTCAGAAGGCTTCTTCAGGAGAACTCTTGCGTGCCAAGTCCTACACTTCTTGAAATCCACTTCAGTCGCAATGTCCTCTGGTAACTACATACTACTACTAACCATTCATATTTTTACTCATCTCCAGCTTTAGTTCTGTCTATTTCCGAGGTTTTCAATCTTTGCTCATCAAGGATAGCCGGCAGAGCCCTTCCATTGAGCACAAGCCATCATATACAACTCCTTTTTCAAATCCTCTCTTCGGAAAGTCGCAAACAAACCTTCATCGCACCCTTGCACTGATTCAGCTGTTCATTGACCCTCTATGTCTAACCATTCAGCTTGATGTACCCAGCCAGTGGAAGTATCCCGTCTGGGTGCAGTACTCGGCCGGTTACTCGTGCTTCATCCACCCCAACAGACTCCACTCATTGTCAGAAGTCCTTTCAGCTCATCTCTGTTATCGTCGACGCTAGGAGTGCGATTTTTTCCTTGCTCCCTCTTCCGAACGAGCCAGATCAGGACGCTCTTGAGTTTTGAGCGATTTTTCTGGTTGATTCTTTAGCCATTTCAAGAATTCAAACAGTTAGAAGCAGTCACGTCAGCGTCCTTTTCTAGTTTTGAAAATCTGTATCAATCAAGCGATCCGTGGATCGCATCCCGTCGACGTCAATGTGCGCTTTTATCCGTTCAGATTTGCCTGAAGGGCAATTTATATATAGCAGTTCGTGGCTTGCACTAGCACGACAGGGCTGCAGATGACGGCTTAAACTAAATGTAGCCGCCTAAGCGGATTTATGTTTCCGACCGGAAGTTGGATCTGCTTCGTATCCGGATGATGCAATTCGGAAAATAGGTCATTTTATTTTTTAAACAGCTAACTATTAATACTCCCTGAGCTGATCTGCCCTTTTCCTTCCAGACATGCCCTCAGAGGGAGACATGAATAAATTAGTTTCGGCTCATAAACCAGCAAAATGGCAGTTGGACGAGTTATTAGCCATTCTTCCCTGATCATCTACTCATGTGAAATGTTTTTCGGTGAAAAGTTAAAAATGCGAATCGATATTCTTCGGGAAGAGTGTCAGGCTTTGTTTTCAGCCTGGGGGAAGTTGTGTGACGCAAACGGCGGCGTTCGCATGGCGACGATCTTTCTCTCATCAAACACAGAATTCTGGCCAGATTCCCGTTATATAGTGCACACCCTCAGCTCGTATAGTGCCGGCTTCCCCGAATGAATTGATGAGATAACTGGAATTTCTATGGATTTACCTAGAAATATCAGTGTCTATAACTGGCTACACTCACATTCTCTGCTTTTGACGTTCCCAGTTCCCCTATTCAGAGGTATATTCATCAGAGAGCAAAGCTGATGATAGTCAGAGATTCAGAGAGCACTCTGAATAGGGAATGGCAGAGGGATAGGCAGCGGATGGATTAAAGCCGTTGCAAAGCAGACCACAGAAAGCGAAGTGCTGCTGTAAAGAAGCCAGACCATACCCCAGGGGCAACGGGTAATTATTTATGGATATACCCGGCTGGGAATGCAACATCCATCCTGGTCATAGCCCTTTCGGGCGTCATGTCCACCAGGGTGTTGTCCTAAGCTTTTCTGACGGCTGTTGAAAAATATGAAATCTCTGGTGTGAAGCGTGGGTTGGGCCATACATCATGGGCAAGAAGGCTGTCGTATCCGAAAAATTTCGATCGTCATTACTAAAAAGGGCCCAAGCACTTTGTGGCATTTGAATGGCTGCTGACATTTGAAGAATATGAATAGCTGAGAATTTCGATTGAACAAAGGGTGTACATGGAAAAGGAGGGAATGAATGCCACCCACATCAGTGAAAGGGCCCTTCTGTGAAGGGAATGTAAAAATAGAAATGCGAGTTGGACTCAAGATTGATCCCGTACCTGTTTACGATAACCTTACCCAACTACTTGCTGCTGCATATTATTTCCAGTTCCAGAGCTAAGTTTGGAAGGGTGCCCCCCTAAGCTTCAATAATTGCTCAACCAAGCGACTGAGTCAACCCGTTAGGGGCTGATCTCTACGATGCGAGTCATTTCCGATTTCTTCCGGAAGAGTGAAGTTGGAAGTGGTCATAACTTGAAAGTAGAAGTTTTTGGGTTCACTCAAAGGTAATGGGGCATCCCATGGATGTCGCCGGGATCCATCGCATTTATGGACAATTACTATTATTTTCACTCTATGAATCCCTGCCAGGCAATGAGCCTGCCGCAGTTGGGAGGGTTTGCCACTGAAGGGAGTTGGGAAGCGATAAAATCTACAGAATGACTGTGAGCTACCATACCCTGCCTTCAACCCAGTCACCGTTGTAGGAAGAACTTTGTTCGAGTGTTTGATTGGGCGCAAGGGGTTCTCTGGGCAGTTAGCACTAATGTAGTACTTTCCAGTCCCAGAACTCTCTCCCTCCGTTGTACCCCAGGTAGGCGCGGCGCTGTCAAAATCGACCAGGGATTTGCTCAGTACGATACCGGCTCCAAGTCTGCGAAAAGTCTTCGAGTAGAGTCAATGTACGATTTTTTCGAGTGCACCTTGCTCTATAGCTCTGGAAAGCCAACAAGGAGAGTCTCGTACTATCACTAACCCGTGGTTGTTCGAGAGACGTCCTGGAAATTGCTTCAAGTCAACCTATATAAAAAGGAGGTGATTGTTGCCTTTTTTATCGTCTGCATTGCATCCATCGACCCGACTTCTTTTTAGTTGATGAAGTCGAAGCCCCGAGCTGATTCATTAGTACAAAGCATCGCGGGTCAGAGTTGTATGA
>UZAF01020063.1:0-20174 GCA_900617895.1 Haemonchus placei | reverse complement strand
GATTGTTTCTCTTGGGCCATAATTCTACCTCGTTTGAGTCTTTTGTGAAAAAGGCTCACCTCGTTGTTCTATATCCCAGACCAACTCGCGGTATTTAAACACTTTCTGACCACATGCACTAAATCCATCGAGGATTTTAAGAGCTGCAGTAATCTTTCTCATTAAATCAGCAGAGCCACTGAGAAACTTGTTGAGCGTCACCTTTTAGGAAATCATCGGCGCCGAGGCGATCTTGATTGATGTCATCAAGGATGTTGGGACCACTTTTTCCTCGACCTTTTTTTCTTCGAAGAGCACCGAGTTGAGAATTCCTCTGTATATACTCTATCAAATAAATCCGTAATAAGTAATACTATAACTTTTACTTCGATCTACGATGAAACTTTCACCAAAATCTTCTCACCTCCTTGTTTCTGCGTTTAACGAGTACAGAGATTGAGACAAGTTTTCCCTTACCACCATTATAGAGAAAGGACTTGACCTAAAATCATCATAAAGCTTTCCTGAGGAATTCCCAACATACAGGTCCTCGTTGAGCTGGGACACCACCTCACAAAACAAAGATTTATGTAGTTGTAGCGTTCATTAGAAAATTTTCTAAACTTGGGAGATCGCTGAAAGCGAATATCCGATAACTTGGCCGTTTCCGCTCGGCCTAGAGAGATTAAGGCACCCAAACAGACACTTAAAGCCTCAAGTATGGAGGTACTTCGTATGAAGAAGGGAGGATCTTTTTACATATTCTGCCTAGAGCAAATTTTTCAAAGTCAGAGCATTCATTTCATGGTCTCTTTTATCAAGAATGTCAATTCAATCTATTTCATGGGCTAGAACGCCCAATAGGGAAAGCTAATTTGAAAAATGCAATATCTACTTCTTCCTAAATTTCTACAATTTCCAAACATGGAACATTCCTCTCAATAAAAACACCCTATAAGAATAATATTCAAAAACCCTCAATGAACCCAGTGGGAACGCACAGCTGTGTCCAGGTACTCCTCGAGTATACTGTAGTCTCCTGTTGATCGTGAGTATTTTATCCACGGAACTAGAATACCGCCAGCATGTTCATCGACCAATAAGTACAGCGAAGATGGTGTATCAGCAGAATTGAACGACATCTACAAGTTAGCTGTTAATTTGTTTTCTGGCATCAGCGAAAGGCTTCAGCATGAAATGAAGAAGAACAATATACCATCTGCTCCTTAGACATTCTCGACATGTAGGGCGCCACAAGCAATTAGAATAGGCTCAAAGGATCAGCACCGACGACACCAAGATTGTCGTTTCCATCGGTGTAATGGTTTGAACTCAGGCAGAATAGCGAAAGCATTCAGCTAATCAACGTTTAATTCAAGCTTTTCTCATCAACATTCTGCCTTTTACAGCGGCGTGAAATGGTGGTGGAAAGCGCTTTCAATGCTGTATAGAAGTGCATGTTGCTGAACATCAGCAATATAGGGATGCACCATGAAATCATTACGCAATCTGGTCATGATCTGGTCTGAAGGTATTTCATTGAGAAGCGTACCGTTTTTTGATTGAACATGGTCCTTCACCAACACCATCAACATGGTGGTGTGTATGCTGTCCTGTAAAAGTTGACTTATAAAGATTGTTCTTTAACAACCGTTCTTGAAAGATGGTTGGCTCGTTTTCCCTGCTGGCTCATGCACTCACTGCCACACAACAGTGCTAGGAATAAAGCGCAGAATTAATTACAACACTTTTGGCATGACGGCAACATGATTTCTCATAATTTCACTCTCGCTTCCCATTGCAATGGCTAAATGATGATTCAGAACCAGAGCTTTACTGAGTGCATACCTCAAGACGTCGAACGAACACCAGGACCGTCTCCAGCGCGATGGTCTGACTTCTTCTTGGCGAAGCTCCGAACGAAAGGAAGGCTTTGTACCATGTCTCTCGACCAAGTACGATTCACTGGACAACTCCGGCTCGCGACAGGGACGAATGAAGACATCACTGGCTCCCGCTCGAGGAAATCGATGATCAACGGGTTGACAGATGATACAGGTGATGCATTTCGTAGGCCTTCCGCAACACCTCAACCTACATCAAGGTTTTTTTCAATATATCTTACGCTGCTTTAAAAGCAATATTTTCTGTTTTTGTTTCCGCCTGCTCAATGCGTCGCGAGCACGTCGTCCGCAAAGCGGTTTTTTTCAAACCCGGCTCGATCCTGAAACAGGCTAACAGAGAATCCATCAGTGTTTCTTGGACTTAGACTTACTACCTCCCACGCTGTTGAGCAAATCAGGCGATAAATCCTTTCCACTGCTACGGATCCTGTGCGATAACTGCTCCCGCGTTCTTGAATACAGTCATGACTTCGAGTTCATTATCGAACGGTTCTTCTCCACGTGTTTCTGGAACATTCTCTTCCTCGTCTAGCTCCTTCAGGCGTCTGATAGATGGCCATTTTTTGGGATTCGCTGCTGCCGCAAACGAAGCACATGGCCGGCCAGCCGAAGTCTGCGCCGTGCCGCAATCACGTGCAGGCTATTTTCACCAGAGCGACGCAGAACTTCGTCATTTGTGATGTGATCCGTGTATTGTATCTTCATAATCTTTCGCAGACACTTCTGATTAAACTATCCTTTTTTGACTGAGCTCGCCATACACTTCCACGTTTCGCCTGCATGGACTGCAATAGGAATCACAATAGAAGAGCACAAGCCAGCTTAATGCTCCAAGGGATATCAACTACAGGGATCATATTGGTTGGAATCTTTTGAACACATTTGTAGCTTTTGCAATTCAGCTTTTGCAATACAAACATCTGTTCGATATCGCCATTATGGATTATCATAATGCCGAGGTAAATTTGTCGACACTTTCCAAAATTTTATTTCCGCGTTGATGTTCACCTGCGTATAAACTTAAGCGATTGACGTGGTTTTCAAATGAACTCATTGTACACCGCGTGCAGTACATGGTCCAGCTCGAACCTTCGTCTCTGCGTGACCGCGTTTTAGTGCAGAATCACTTCTGGCTTAGAATAAAGTTCGAACAGCATATACCTTGTGATTTCTTCAGAAAACCGCTCTTGTGGCCGCGTGCTGTACGTCGCGAGTCACGTAGGGGCGTAAATTCTGAAGAAAATACGGGGCACATGCGCCAGCCAGCGCGAAAGCACTACGGTAGTCAAAGGGTAAATGGCGCTGATTCGTAATCCGGTCATGTTCGCTTTTTTATTGACGGGATCGGTGACCTTTGCGACTCGTCTTTGTTTTCAGCAATAAGTGCTATGTCATTCGCAAAGTCCAAACCAGTGAGCTTCCATCCCTCAACCAGCTTACGCCTGCCGTTGTTCGCTGTATCGCTTTCCTTATGGGAAAATCTAGGTAGGTGTTAAAAAGCATAGGAGAAAGACTGCATTCTTGCTGCACTCTCGTGGCGGTTCTGAAGGACGCGTTATATTCTGTATCCGTCTTTACACAGCAAGATAACTTGAGGTACAGATTCTCGAGTAAGCGAACAAAAGGCCTCGGTATGCCGTTCATTTTGAGGGTTTCCCATAAAGATTCACAGCGTATGCTATCATACACCTTTCTGAAGCCCACAAAGTTGATGAAGGGCACATGGTTAGACTCAATGCATTGCTCGATAATGTTACGGAAAATGAAAATTTGCTCAGGACACAATCCTACTTCTCTAGCCCAGCCTGTTCTTCCCTTACTTGGTTATCAATTGCGTATTGGACTCGTCACAGCAGTGTGACGCAAAATGTTTTTCCTGAAACCGAAGGAAACGCTATACCACTCCAATTTTCACAGTCCTACAAATTTCCTTACTAGGAAGCTTCACAGTGATTTCTTTCCTCCATTTCAGCGACGATTACAAATTCCGTGAACTTCTTCACTACCGTACTGCCACTGCCTTCATTAATTCATCTGAGATCTCATCTCTGCCTGAGGTTCTACTGTTTCGAAGTACTAAATTGTTCTGGCTGTCGATTCTGGGGCTATTCTGCCAACATTGACGTCAAGCTTCTTAGTCGACTCCATCAGCTCGAAACAGTAAGTGCTTTGGGCCGGTTAAGGGTGTTTCGGAATACTCAAGCCATCTCTCATTCTGTTCTTCTGCGCTAAAAAGAAGCTTGCTATCACTGCCTTTGATGGCAAATTGGCATCGCTTAAATTCCTTTCAATTCTTAACAATGCGGTAAAGGGTTTCGAGTCTCCACGTTCCGCAGTATGTTGGGCTTCTGCTCCTTTCTGCGGAAACCAGGTTTTTTTTTACCTTGACGGCAAGACCTTTTAACAAGCTCATCCAGTTGAGCACTTCTACTTGTTGCTTCGACGAGCTCGTCATCATTCTTGGTATGCTCTCTCCGAAGTTTCCGATGCTTCCTCTCATCTATTTTCCGCAAAATGTTTCTTGGATCAATTGCTCTTTTCATTCCCGCGTCTTCGATTAACTACTTTCTAAGCACAATGCTGAAAGGTACTTTAGCGAATGTCCATTCTTATTCCAGTACACCTCTTCCAGTACTTCGAAGAGTGACGGCACAGAGCGGAAGGCATCAAAGGCAACGAATTCTGCAGAATTTCTGTGAACAATATATTTTTCATTTCACGGCATAATCTTATCTGAGTGCACGAATTTTCACCCGCTACATATCCGACGCATGGAAAAGGGGCCCTCGGCAAGTCAGAGCTTCCCGAAAAAGGCTGACGATCTCGTTGACGGGGTTCGCATTACGTCCAGAGGGATCCAGTTAGTAACGGCCCTGATTCAAAGGTCGTCACTACACCGCACAACGTGTGCGGTTCACCTGATCTTCGGTTTCTTGGTGTGATCAACGGCATCCCTGATCATCGCTCGATGACGGAACTTAGAACACCGGATTCCCTTCTGCACTTGTGTATAGGAAAATTCTGAGCATCGCCTTTTCCAAAGCGCGTTGAGTAACGCTGACAGCATGTTTTTCGTAGAGTCCAAGTCTCTGAGGTCTTTGAGGCGTAGTCAAAGCAAAAATAACCGTAGTGTCGAAAAGGTGAGCGCGGAGGCGGATGTTCTTCGTCTTCTTCAGTACTCAGTCGATGTTCTCAAATGCTCCCACCCCGCGCGTTTCCTGGAGGTGGTGTAGTGGCAAGTGGCGCACTATATCAGGTCAGGGGTTCGAATCCCGGATCGATGCCCGCCTAGGCCAACCANNNTTGTATAGGCCACATACGCACTCATTACGCCACCACGATTCTGAATAGATGTCGAGTGCGGGGCGCACCCCTCAGACGTGATTGATTAACGCCAAAAACTTTACCCTTTATCCTTTTACTGTTGAAGGGCAAGTAACACAGCCCATGTCGCACACAGGTAATATGAAATCGTTTTCCTGAATGTCTTTCAGCTTAATTGTTCATAAGCTTTGATCAACTGTCAAAAGCAGAAATTAACGCTTTTTGTTCCTTTCACCACAACACCGTAATTGAGCAAATATAACGGTTACAGTAGTATAACGATGTCCTATTTGTATTAGTTAAGAAGGGCTAAAAAGTGCCAATCAGATAAACCTTTTTATAAACCTGATTCATCACAATTCAAGACAGCACCTGAGTCGAGAACAGAAACGAGGACTTATAGAAAATTCTCTCTCAAAGCAACAGTATAGACCTATTCACCCGTAGGTAAGAGCATTAAGCTGCGGTTAGGGGCATATGTTAGATGCTAAAATGAGAACGGTCCCTAAAGATAACGATGAATTAGAAAGAAGCACGGCGTTAGAGGAGAGACTCAACGCATAGCGGGGAAAGACAATCACACATCATACCGCGAACACAACCTCGCATCATGACGTCACACGTGAATGGAAACAAAGCTACTCTTATCAGAATAAATACACGTAAAAAAATATCATGTGAAATTGGGCAACTGTGACGGAGAGATGGGCACATTTGTAGAAATAATAATTATAATATTATCGCAGAATACTGAAAGGAATTTCACAACTTCCGCTTTCTAGTCCTCCGCCTTTTTCTCGGAGCATTCCAGTCCTCATCATCCCCAGAAGATGTAGGCACAGGCATTGGACTCTACAACAAGGACATCACTACATGTAAAATTCATTAAGGCAAATGACAAAATCAATTGCCGTGAGGGTATAAGGCATAAAAATAAAAGCAAAACTAATTTGTGGGCAAAGTAACAGGAAAAAAAAANAAAAAAAAACTAAAAAAACGAGTAAAATGGGCGTAAAAATATAAGAGGTAGTCCCTCGGTTTCCATACCACCACAGTCTTCATCCCAGAAACTCTTCAATAGTTTGGTATTAGGAGAACTTTGAATGACTAGCTTCCTGCTAGCCAATCTACCCCGCAGCTCAGAGATTTGACATAAGGAGCGAGTGAAAGCCGTCGTTGAGGGAGGGAATGATTGTACCTGACTTACTTTGAAACAAACTTCATCAGACATATACACATTTCCTCTCGTAGGTCACGCATATATGTTTGCAATTATAAGGAAAAGGACATGATTCGGTAGAGGGCTTTTAGGTTTGAGTCATTTCAGTTGATAAAACAGAATAGCCCTCTCACAAATCGTACACCTTACACTCCACCTTTCTAAACTCTGGAACTATATCCATAAAACGAATGGTGGCTAATCACTAACTTGGCACTGCTTTTTACTCAGAAATACTCAACGGTTGCTTTCATAGTCCACGATTTGGCCCGCGAGCGAGCGACCGACCGACCGACCGACCGACCGAGTGAGCGAGCGATTGGGGCGGTGCTTGCTCGCTCGTGGACTATGAAAGCAGCCAACAACTGGAGGATAGATGCATAGAAAAAATACCATAGCTGTCCTTCTCATTCTCCAATCTTTTTCTTCTAAGCCAACGGTTCATTTTCGAAGCTCATTTCTTCAACTATTCAATTCAACTGGATAGTTAAAAGATGATGAACATATAACGTACAATGAAATCATCATCGTTGAAGGAACTCTCAGAAATCATTTCCTGTTCAGCAATCTTCTTAGCAGCCGCCCTGAAAGAGACGTTCAGAGACTTCTTTAATAACGGAAAACGTTTCAAGTAAATTAACCGTGAGCTGCTTCTGCTGCCGTCTAATTTTCTACAGTTGATTATATGTTTCTCGAACACTTTCGCGCCTACCATTCGTCCGCAAACACGACACTTGACAGTGATCTAAATGCAAGCTTTTTATACATACGTGAACAAATAGAAAGAAAGCAAGGCGTTTAACAAAAAAGGGCTTTATGTGATCTCCTACAATGAGTTTTGAAATGGAACATCATCCCACATCCCTTTCCCTTTTTTATGCGGTTTTCTGCTTTCTGTGAACCTCACTGTTTTCACAAAACCGGGGGAAGAACATTCTTAATCAAAAATGATGAGCATAAGCGAACTCGAAACACCTACATTATGGTGAGATCGTACCCTCGACTATAGAGGCATGAAATTCTGTCTCATTATGCGGCTAAGCTGTCCAAAACTACCACTGGTCAGACGTAAGCGTTAGTAGAAAATCCCAACCGCATGACTCCAATGTTCGAGTTTTATTTTAGCTGTTTTCTTTGACTTCAAATCCCTAGAGCTTATGACCACGCCAAAAAAAACCCTGACCGATTGCTTCGATTGACGGACACAATATGAGGACCATGGACAAATTGATAAACGCTGATCATAAGGTTCCATAGTCTCTCCCTGATAAGCTCATGCAGAGTATGCTCATTCAGCAGCATCTCTATACCATACATTCAATGTTCTACACATACTTATTCGCCATTTGTGATATCTATCAGACACTTTCTGTTTTTAATAAACAACCCTTTGAGCTTTTTGAAATGCTAGGAGTCTGCATCCGCGTCTCAGTGCTACGACCGCTAAGCCAAAACTCGGTTGAAACTCAAATATCTTGCTATCTGCCCCTGTTTTCCGGAGAATGCGAAAATTGCTTGTAACCCACATACATTATTTCCGGAAACAACCACAAATTGGAATCCCGACCAGATATCAGCCCGCCTCAATTAACCATTGGCTTCTCATTGCCACCGATTTCCAACCATTAATGTAAAGCTATTTTCTGCTATGGTTAGTTTAGAGGATTCGAAAATGTCCAATATGATAAGCAATCTCTATCAATTAAGTTCGTTTCTCACAAATTATGGTTACGGTTAGAAAGACTTCGCCTAACACTTCACCACTGGAAGAGACAGAATTCAATTGCAAGGTACCTAAGAAATACCGCCCTCTCACTCAACCCACACAGGCGCCAAATCCATTCCTCGGAGACCCAACCACACTTGTCCGCTACTGCAAATGTAAAGTTGGCGAATTCCGCGCCCCGAAGAAAATGTGCGCTCCAATATCGAGGCTGAGCTGTTTCGAGCGCCGCTTCAAGCCGCTCACAGAGATGTAGGATACAAGTTCGCGAAATATATTCGTTGGGCTAGGCACAGAGCTGATATCGCTAACGGTTGGCATCAATCGGCCATTTCACAACAATCAGGAAAACGGGTTTTTTAAAACTCCACACGTAGAGGCGATTCCAAGGAGAGTGGAGATGAAGATGTGTTGCCTTATCAGCTATCCCCCATCGTGTTACAAAGCTACAGCAAAGGTGCGCTCAGCTTTCGTGAATACCCTTCGACAGTTGGGAGCTTGAGCAGCAAAAACACGCATTTAAGCAGGATCGAGCCTAACATTATGGGAACGAGAAAATGATCGAAGATCTAAGAAAAGGAATACTGGTTTATTATAGAACAGCCTGTCGACGAATGCAGAAAGAAGGGAGAGCATAGTTGTTCAACTTCCTTAAGCTGAAGAATATCCTGACTGGATTCAAAATGAGATAAGGCCGATACTGCGGTCTCTTTCCTCATGTTTTTCACAACAACTTATTTTGACAGAACCCTACAGTCTTGATTTCCATTCAAATATTATAATAACAAATAATGAAAAAGGTTACTTGTGCATTCGATTCCGGGGGTCTCGACCTTGGAGTATCAGAACTGGACTGCGGGGAATCCTACAACAGTAAGATTTACTAGAAGCGTGCTTATACATAAATCACAGCGTGAAAGCAAAAAGATTACCTCATGACTGGGGGTTGGTGGTGGGCTATCGATTTGTAAACCATGACGATGCAAAATCGAAGCTTCCCGATGAACATCAAAAATACAGTCCAAAAAAGTACTATCCAACAGATAGTCGCTGAGCTCCCGTACTAAATCTAAATAAAGTGATGTGAATGTGATTTATTAATAATAGTTCTTGCACACCCAAAATTGCAGTTTACTAAGTTCATACATGGCTACCACATTATCAAATTCAGTTTGCAAAAGAATAAAATTGACAGGCTCGGCTGAATACGTTTCCAGGGAAAATTTTTCAGAAACTGGAATCCAGCAGTACAGAATGACAGTAAGCGGAAATATGAATCGACAAATATTAACAGATGACTAATGCTGCCATATACTCGCTTTCGATGATTGCCCAAACCGTCAAAATCGTGTAGATGCCAATATTAGTCATGGGTTAATGTATTCATATTGCTGACTCGATATCAGAATAGCATTGTTTACAATAAAACATTTGTGAATGTTGCGTCTCTACTAATGAATTCTCTTACTAATGTGATAGAAGAACTCATTCTTACCTCTGAACTGTTCGGGTAAGGAACGATTCCTAACATTAAAATCTTCCACATCTTCCACACTGGCGCTAGAACCAGGAGGACGCCTATTTCGAAGCGAAGGTTGTTCTCGTTCTCTTTCAGCTGACAACTCTGCAATATTTCAAAAGTATAGCATCGGAATGGAGCCGAACCTATTAAATCGATTGCCGAACGTAATTGCACATTATCTGACAAAAACCTTGCCGAAATTCACCTCAAATATTGGAAAATAAGCAGTTTACATGAAATCATGTGAACTCAGTTCACAGCGGGATCTATCCCGATTCAGGATCTTTCGGAAATATGTATGCCAAATAGACCACCGATGACCACGGACATGGAATTATTCGGGTCTACACTAATTAGGCCTACTCATTCGAAAAAAAAAAGAATGAGAATAGAACGTAGTTACGAAATCCTCAAAAAAAGAGAATTATGATTGTGCTCTAGTCAAAAATTCTCGTGATGCTAATTCATTTGCTCATCACTGAAGTGAGATTTCCGACGACATTGACATCGTGAGAACCAAGTTTTTTACAAACCATCAAGTTCGTAGTTATTTTACAATGCGTAAACGCAGATATTGATTGCTATTAGAACTCAGTCGCGCTGGCTAACAACTGTAATTTCAAGACTATATCTTACACCTCCGAAAACAAGAGGCACTGCTTAAGAAAAACTTCCGATCAGTGGAAAGTACAGAAATCTAATGAGTGGGAAAGGTTGAGAGGTGTCACATAAGGGTCAGTGACTCATGGCCACGCATCACCGACGACCCCGTAGTTACTCGATGCGCACTGGCTGCTCTCTTCATAAAACTCGACAAGCTACTTCAGAACCGATGGAACGATTAAGATTCGATCAAAACTCTAAAAGACCAAAACTTGCGGAAAAGACTGCAGCAGTCCGTAAAAGTGCGTAGAAGGACTGGACATCTGTCACAAATCTCACGGTGCACTTCATACCTGCTGAGTTGGTCATGATTTTGTTCTCGAACATGGGGATATGTTAAGCTGGGAAGATTCTTCATTGAAAACGTACATTTGCCTGTTGAATGACTATTGCATCACTACGCAAATGACGATAAAGTAAAGTAAAAACAAGTGAATGTAACGTAATAAAGTGACTCATTTGGAAGGTGCAAGTCTATCCAACAAGCAGAAGAACAAAAGTATTTAATTGAGGGTATCCCCGCGACAAACATTCTCAATCCTCTGTGTTTACTTCCTATGACTTTCAGGAACAGAAAGGTAACAAAAAGGACCGAAAAAACGTCTAATCAACAGGCTGCAACAGGATTACTTACGGTACTTATGACGGTTTTATGAGGGTTCTCAAGTAGGTTATCCCCAAGTAAGATTAAAAAGCTTACTTGCTAATCTCGGTGACAACATCCTATGGAGATCTTCTTGGGATAACGACCCGCTCGCAACATACGGCGATGCCATACTAAGCCACTCAGTCGTGGCACCTAAACAGATCCGAGTTAAGGAAAAAGAACGAGAATGAATGAGGTTAAATTGGTCTTAAATATGTATCATTGTAAACATTCGGTTGTTCATCCATTGCAATTGTAAAGCCAATCCAGATTTTTTCCGTAAATACAAACCAATGTGGACTTTTCTAGAAGGGAAAACCCATCTTTTAGATCAGTCCTGCTCACATAGAACTATCCCTAGAAACATTTTTTTCTGTGGTTCAACTGGTCCGCATCATACAGCCTATATTGTATTTACAATCTTACTACAGCTATCAAAAAATAACACAACTGTTGAAACATGATTTCCCTCATTCTTAGAGTTGTCCCAGATTTTTCGATGTGAAAAATCTCTGTTAGCAATTAAAGCCTCAGAAATATGCCTAGTTATACCACAAAAGTAAGCAAATAAGCAACCTTAAAATCAAGACCGAAAATCAAATCTAAACAGTTTCAGAATAAAAATCGTTCACTTACTTGACCCGAGATAATCCACAGCTGATAAGAAGTAGACTTTAGAAGCTCATAGAAATTGCTCACTGCATTAAAGGCAAACAGTAATGACGGCGCAGTGTGTATCGTGATCTCACACCTACTACAACCTTTAGGCGTGGGCAGCATGCTGGCGTCCTGTTGTTCTGATTCTAATTTGAGAATTTCGAAAGGTGTCGTCATGGTGATAGACATTTTATATGTTTGTCATTGGTAAACGAAATACAGCTGGGAGGAAGGAAATTCCATCTCGCCCTCACTCGTTTTAGCAACCTTTCCCTGGTTTTCTGAGATACACTTCATCGAGATAGTACATTAATGGTCGATTCCTCGTCCATCCGAGCTTTTCCTCGAAATCAGCCTCTCACCCACTTCGGTGTACTTTACTCCGCAGACAAAAAGTGAAGATATAGTTGTGGAATGTCACCCTCCTCTCTAACACCGGGCGCTAAGGCGCAGCGAAGGAGTGGTAGCCGGCTTTACTTATGCTTAGAGACGGTTCTCAGCCGAAGGAATTTGGTTATTACCTAAGCCTTAGGAGTGGAGGAGCATTGGGGTAAGCCAGATGACTCACTTGTCACTTGCCACCTGTCGTTCCGTTGATTATCGATTCATCGAGCGGGCGCCAATAACGTCTCCATTCGTCCCTGTCGCGAGTCAAAACCAGTACGCAGAGGGTGAAATGATCAGCTCGTGTGAAAACCTGGGATGGGATAAGTTTGAACATTCAATTGGCCCACGCAAACAAGTGCTCCTTCTCTTCTAAAGCTTGAGTAAAAAAAAACTACTTTCTTGGCTGAGACACTCTCCTAAGTTGGCCCTATGGACCCATTGATGGAAGAGATTGTTGCTACATTGCCACCATAACGTCTGCCCCCTGCTAAAAATCGGTTTGTTTCGGCTATAACACCCTCAGAGCCACTCTGAGCGGGAGTCGGTATTTGGGCCTAAATCTTTAATTCGCGCCTCCGCTCACTCGCCTGTGGGGTGACCTCTCTTAATTAGTTGGCCTCTTAATTAGTTGGCTGCTGACTTCTCTGGTAGTCCCAGTGAACTAATATTGATTTTCTGAATTGGAAATATTATTATTATTATTATTATTACACATTTTAAAATAATATTTAGTGAGGACAAGACAATGTTTAAATTCAAGATCATCACATTATATGAAAACTACGTAGCCTAATCAGTGACGTATCTAGACATCTTTTTGCAGTTTTGCTCTACATATTATGTGCTACATGGGTACGCTTCGTTGCGCGCGTCCGTCGAAACTAGGTCACGCCACAGCCGTCGCATGCGGCGGATCTGCCTGCGATACTTGACGAACGTCGCAGTTGTCAGTGGGGTATGCGATTTGCACTTGGTCCGAGACAGTCACTTAAAGAGAAGATAATACGGACAAATGCAGATCATTCGCTCAATTGACATTTGGTGGTAATGTAATGTCATCTCGAGGCCCCAGTAGGGTGCGTCGCGCGCGAATTGGATGGGGTGACCTAATTTCGACGGACGCGCGCAATGGACGTTATCCGTGCTTCATGTATGCCTTATTATGTATGCTAAGTTGGTACGTGATGCTTTTCTCTCTTGCTAACCTGCCTTTCGCCAACATACTTTGCGCTTGGGTGTGCTTCAGATGTGAGGTAGCTATAGCTGCGCCTATTGTGTCTGGAAACAAATGGCTTTGGTACATAGAACTAAGAGCGTTGTCGACTTCTGAGGATAAATGGAAGAGCTTTTGAGCTACAGTTCTAGTGAGTGCATAGGAGATTTAGGGTGTGTGTCAAATCGTGCGTCCGAGGGTGTGCGCGGCAAATTGCGCGGCGAAGTTCGTGGCAAATTTGGACGACTCCGGCGCCTTTGGGGCCCAAATCCGAAGTAAGGTAGATTAGTAAGGTCAGCTGATCCTACTGTTCTACTGTACTTCGAAATTGGGCCCAAATAATGGGCACTAAAGTCGTCAGAATAGCTATGGGTTTCGCCGCGCAATTTGCCGCGCGCACCCTCGGACGCACGACTTGACCGTCCCCCAGGAGATTTGTAATACTTTCATCCACATGGTTGAACATCTTCAAGTAACCACAAAAAATCGACTCAAGGTGTCGAAAAATGAAAGGTTACTCTCCGCTAACTGATTTGTGCGTTGAAAGGATGAATGGTTTCCATGATGCAATTGATTCATTTCCCCTTTCCTATGATTATTACAACTTGCATAGCTTTCTGTGTTGCATGATTTGTGTTGCACATTTATTTTTTGTTTTCTTTATTTTATTTCTCATACTTGAAATGTAATATAGTTTCTAACTCATAAGCCGATAGTGCTACACCTGAGCCTGGTCTGGCAGAGAGATCAGCAGCCGACCAATTAAGCGAGGTCCCCCACAGGCGAGTGAGTGGAGGTGCTAGGAAGGTGCGAAGAAAAAAGAATTGGGCAGAAATTGACTCACCCCCTCCCACCCTAAATATTAAACACTCATATTTTTTGATCACTTATGGTGGAGGTTTGTCCGACCAAAGATTGCAAATCCGGTAATGGGACGGAATCAGTTAAATGCACGCCACATTCCCTGAGGTTACGGATGCAATTTCAATCATCTGAGTTGAGCACCGGCTCGACAAAATCAGTGCCGTGCAGAGCCCAAGAATGAACCAGACTGCGTCGTCACTTAACAAAGTATAAGTCACTGTACCGCTTGTGTCAAGGGACTTTTTTAAGACAAGCGTTTTCATTCATCGGCTTACGATCAAGTGGAAGAAGTAAGTACAACGTACGACCCATACGAAGGTCAAACCTGTGATTCGACAATCTTGCTTGGGCCATGATCAGTTTCGGTCCGTGGTGGTAGTGAGCCCAAACAGTTCGACTTGAACCTGAAAAAAGCTGAAAAGTGCCATAGCCACCAGTAGTGCAAGGCTATGAGATCGAGTGAGAGTTATTGTACTCGAAACCTAGCTCGGCGGTACGCGATGCCGTTTGACATAATTTTAGTAATGAGGTTTCAGCACCGAATTGTTTTTAATGGGTAAAGTTGGTAAATAACGCATGATGCAGATTGGTTATACATTCAATAAAGTAGCAGTTTTGATCAATTAGTTATTTTGCTGATAACAATTTGAAAAGACAATGGATCTCGCATCAGGGGGTGTAGGAATTTTCACCCATTTAACACAAAGTATGGCACCGAATCTCACTGTAATAAGTGTGGTTTTGTGAACGTAGCCTCACCATTCTGTACCAATACCTAGGTGTCCTCTTCCAAAAAATTATGAAATAAGTCCCTCCGTTGTCCCTGGCCACTGATCTAGGTAGCGCTTTGCCGAGGCTAAGTCTATTCAATTCCGTACTGCAGGAACACCATCAGAACTTACGGTTTCCATCAAACACTGTCTAATGTCGTGGAAAGCTCCTGCTTCTTTTTTTGGACTATTCATACGTTTGTAAATAAACATTATTAAGCTGACGTTTCGGCGGAGCCGCCTTCTCCAGAATCAGCAATGTCCATTATCACTCAGCTCATCTTTTTACATAAAATGAGCGGTTGTCAAAAATATGTTCCGCCCTGCTAAGAAGGTTTACGCTGAAAGGGATGAGCGAAAAGATCGCTGAAAATGGCAAGCGATATAGCTTGTTCGAATGGCTACTTCAGTTTCTCAACCACACGCTGTTTCTCCTGGCGGTGTGATCCTCAGACATGGTAGTAACTTGATTAAAAAAATATTCCTTTTGTGCTATCATTAATTTCTGATGGACCAGTGCCTCCATTAGAAAGTTTCCAAAAAGATCGGGCCTGGAAAATTTAGTAGCTACTGCCTACGTACCACCCTTCAATCTGAGCAAGGGCCTGGATCGGAACAGGCTACATCGGGCAGACTGTGAGGGTCTATCGATACCATGAGTACTAGTCAATCTGGCGATCCAGTAGATTTGATGGTTTTATCATAACCGAGTGAGTATTTGGAATAAGAGTACGATCACTTGTATAAGACTTTATTTATATTTATTGAAGATTAATACGACAGATGCTCGTCCTAATGAAGGACCAGTTAAATTACATCGCATTTCTTATTAGCCTAACATTCATAAGGAAGAAATTGTGAAATAGTGGAAAGTACGCCAATCACGTGAAGGAATACAAACACTGTTGCTACCACAGCCAATAGCAGGAATACAATAACGACTGCCAAGGCCATTATAAGAATGGAGATACATATCTGCAATGAAAAAGTCTTAGGAAATGTCTCGGTGACGAGGAAACCCACTGAAGAGAATATATATGAGAACAAAGCGTTCGCAACCTTTTTAGATGCATTCTTATCTGAAGTTGTTGCAGTTGTGGTTTTTGAAGTCTTGGTATCCAATGTATCTGCAAGTGAATCAAAACACTTGATTTGTTTCCTTTAAATTTTTAGTTCTAGACAAGGTCGGTTAATGTCAGGAGAGGACCTTCTAACGGTTGAACGGTTCTAGCTGAGAGATATCTATGGTGCACATGCATAAATAGGGGGTAACTACGAAGGTGTGACAGAGTACTATCAGGTCAAGGGTGAATTTGCGCTTGCAGCATGTACATATTAAGAGGCACATAAGCCACCGAACACCATGAAAGCCTAGCTCCTGTTGATCACTCTGCCGTACAAACGTGTTGCGAGCTTATCTTCGCAAAAGCAGTTCCGAGGTGTGAACTACTAGGTCAGATCAACGCTGCGCTAATTCACACCTTGCCTCGAAACTGTTGTTTGAAGGCACAGTTCAGGTGAAAAATAACTTCTGTGTTCTCCCCCAAGGAAAACCCAGTGGCCCCCAAGGGTAACAGGAATCACGCCATTGAGTCCCAAAACTCAACAGCCAGGGCTTAGTGGGATAACCGTTACCGGATCGCCCGGACTTCCCGCCCCTCCATCTATGTCACGACAGACGGGCGTCGAGACGACACAGATTGCAGTACGTATTCGCTCTGGGACGCACACACATAATCGGCTGATCACCGAGTAATGAGGCGATGTTTATCTGCTATTCCTTTATTTTCTGTTATTCTTTCTGCTACCTGAAATCCCTTAACCAATTTTCTAGTACGAAAGGCTTAGGGCAATTTTTGCTGTTTGTAATTTTTGCTGTGTTGGTCTGTTTTTGTTAACTTAGGCTTATGAGCGGGTGACTTTTTGCTTACCGTAGTCATCTATTCGCACTAGGACCCACACGTATGCAACGACACACATTGTATGGCTCGTCCAAACCCCATCCCTCTTCATTTGCCTGGTCTCACACTTGCCCAGAACCCTTTTTAACGACTTTTTGAAGCTTTTTTCACTTTGGAAACACCGATTCATGCCGTTTCTTCGCCTTCATTGCACTAATTTCCATGATGACGCCCGACTTCGCCGAGCGCTCCTCCTTCCTGTGAGAAATTTGCTATGCGTAAACTGGCTCTCCCGGCTGACGCCGAGTGCCCCTCCTTCTTGTGTTCAAATGGCCTCCCCGCCTGCACCTTTATCAAATTTGAAGGCTTCGGAAGATGAAAACAGTTATTCATCCCCGGCCAAACACAAACACCGAACACAATCCGTGCGCGCCCCGTCCGCCATGAACAGACCACTTTAGGCTTTGTGTGTTTGAGTAACTCGATTTATTTGCGCAAAATTTCACTTTTCTACATTAACATTTTTTTGCTCACGCCTCGCCTCATGTGAGCCTAGTTAAGTTCTGCCGCCCAACATAGGTGCTCCCATCCTGCCGCATGTATTTCTATCGACTATGAACGCTCTCGGCCCAAGTTTGAATTTTTCGCTCAAACCCCGCCCCTTGTGGGCGGAGTCCGGTCCTGCCACAAACCATTGGTGTTCCCATCCTGCCATCTGTACTCCTACCAAATTTGAACGCTCTGGGTTCAAAATTAAGTTTTTCACACAAACCCGACCCCTTGTGGGCGGAGCCCGGTCCTGCCACAAACCATTGGTGTTCCCATCCTGCCGTCTGTACTCCTACCAAATTTGAACTTTCTAGGTCCACAGGGACAGAAGTCATGAGTTTCCGGTCAAACACATACACACAGACAGACAAACCAGCAGACACACTTAGCGCGTTATATATAGTAGGATTTTTCGTCATAATCTGGATTACCCAAAATTATCGTGAATTGTGCCTGTAGACGACGGGGAACAGCGTGCGATAACCCGCCCGCGGGTGTCACGAAAGAGGCGCTACTGATGATTTTAGCTTTTGAAAATTCTGTTTGATGGCATCCATGACGACAACGAAGAGTAGTGGTTGAGGCACAGAGCATTGCTGTACATGTACGGGAATTTTTATGTGGATGTAGGGAAATTTTGATGTGGTGCCTGCTGCTGTTTCTGCTCAATTAGTTGAACTCGATAAAACAGTAGGACCTTTTGGCTCAGGTGTTTGAAATCAGGTATAAAGAAGAGCTGGACAGTCAGTGCTAGAGGCTAATATCCTACTCTGATAACGCGCTGTGTTCACTATTTGTCGACGTGAGTGCTTGAGCAGAATTGTATGACCCTTGTCATATGTTCAAAATCAGTATAAGCACACGCGTCAGAACGAAAACACTGTAGGAAGAGGGCAGGACTGAACTTCACCCACCCAGGGTGAGACGAGCACCGCAAAAATCTGATGCGGAACATCTGATGCTGTGAATCCAGAGCTTTCAAAATTGCTGAGTACAGAAGGCAGGATTGGTAGGTAGGAATTAACTTGAATGGGGTGGACGGTGGACGTGAGCGCAAGTTCTTAAGTCAGAAATAGGACGTTTAAATTTGAAGATACGCAGGTGGCAGAATGGGAACACTGGTTGGTGGCAGGGCGAGACTGCTCCCTCTGGGGGCAGGCGTGCGCAAAATGAGCGTAATCCCGGTCAGAACATAAAATACGCAGCCGACTTTCAATAGATAGGGAATGAACAAATTATAATACTTAGAAACACTCGAATTCGGTATCGTTTCGTATCTCCTTGATAGTGATTGTGTGAGCAAGGTTCCCTCGAGCACAGGAAATGGACGTATTCTCTTGTCCACCTAATTCAATTTTAACGATTTGGTCTAGGCGACTGGGAGGTATGAAATCCTGGTAAAGGCACGCAGACACATCTGTGTTAGTAATGTCCAATTCATGTGTTTTCAAGTAATTTGGTTTATTTCATTATTCATGAAACTTCGAGCGGAGTCTCGTCGTGCCACTAGCCAATGCTCCCATTCTGCCATCTGCATATCCTAATTGGAACGTTCTGGGTAGGCTAACACGGCTAATTATCTAAGCTAACAACTTGCGCGCACACTACCGTCCGCCTCATTAAGGACGAAGTTTAGCCCTGCGGTCTAGCAACGGTGTTCCCATCCTGACCACTGCACTCCTACCGAATCGAAAGCTGTGTGACCACGACATCTGCAGTTTCCGCGCCGGTTGCACCCTGGGTGGGTGGAGCCCAATCCTGCCATCTACCTATAGTGCTCCCTTTCTGACGTTCTCCTACTAATTTTGAAGGCCCAATATTGCAAGGGTTACAAAATTCCGCTCAAGCACGCATACGAACACACACACACCGACACACAGTGAACGCAGCCCATTATATAGACTAAGATATTAGTTCCTATCGCCAACTGTCTGCTTCTACTTTCTATCTAATTTCATCCGTTTCATCCACCGAAGAAATTCAAAGCTTCTACTGTTGTGTTGACAAGAAGGATGAGAAAAGCACCCAAACAGACATAGCGAATTACCTTATCATACTATATAATTCGCTGAAGGTGTGTGTGGCTATTTCCATAGTGGCCCGCGAGCGCACGAGCGAGCGAGCGAGATTGGGGCGGCGCTTGCCCCTTGTTTACAATCGAATCTTGATCAACACCGCCGGAAGAATAGTCCCCCGGCTGGCTCGCGCGCTCGCTCGCGGACTATGAAATCAGCCTGTTTTCTTGTCGGTGTGTTTGGTGTGTCAGTGTGTGTTCGACCACAAGATCATAACTCCTGTTCCCGTGGACCTAGAGCGCACAAATTCGGTAGGAAATTAGGCGGCAGGATGAGGACACCTATGGCAGGTAACAAAGAAAGTCTCCACCCTTAGAAAGCGGAATAGATGGTTGAGCAGGAATTCATGACTCCTGTTGTCGTGGTCTTAAAGTGTTCAAATTTGGTAGGATTACAGCTTTTCTATTATCAGTAGAGCCTCAGCATTTCAATAAATGATGTAGGATACGATGGGATCGTAGGTACTCGGTGACAGGAACAAATAACTGATAAGAGAAGATAAGGGGCCTAAGAGAGCAAGAGCCACCTACCGATCAAAATCTTAGCGCCTTCGGTATTTACGGTGTAGCTTTGACTATTGCGATGTTCCATTCGATAAGACGGGATGGTAATTAGGGTGACAAAAGTGAGTGGTCAGTGCAGTGTTAGGAACCCACCAGCCGCACTGCGATAAGCAGATCAGAACTTGTTCATTTCTCGCCATCAGTTACGACCGCTACCCAGCAAGTCAAAGTGAGTTAAAGGCACTTTTAACAAAAAAGTAAGGGTACCCTTTTTT
>UZAF01020062.1:7314-17435 GCA_900617895.1 Haemonchus placei | reverse complement strand
TAATTCACGATAACTTTGAAGTACCCTTTTTAGATTGAAAAGCGGAAGTGTTGATGTAGAGGGGTACATCGGTGGCGAAGAAAGAGAAGTTCCGCCTACTTCAAGGCTTTTCAAAAGTAGCTAAAGTGGAGGTTGGTGCCGTGTCATGTAGGGTATGTTTGGACGAGATTTAACTTGCTCCCATTGCTGAAAGAGATGTCCACATCACGTCGAAATCGTCCGGAACGGCCTTTCACTGTCGCCTTGGGCTATGACAAGTTGTTTGAACTTCCTACATGGGAGTCTCTTGAGATACTGCAACCTCTATATAAAGCTGTTGAAGCTCGACCACGATGGTTGTGGCATTCACACGATACAATCTCTAGCCCCTTACTGTGCCCTATTCATGACCTTTTCAGACCTTATAACGGCAGGTATGGTATAAGGGGTGCCTCGAATTTGTACTACATATAGGGGGATCTCAGGAACCATTTTTAAGTGAACCGTGCCTCTATTATTGTTCTCAACTGTTAGAGCGCTTTTTCTGGCAGGGCACGGTCGGCGTTTTTATATCTCACTCTCACTTGATAGGGGACCTTATGCATCTTCGGTCGGCGTCTATTAATCTATCTTCCATATTGCTGAACGATCTTTCGAAAGAAGTGCAAAGTTTTCAACAGTCTCAGTAAGTATGTGAAGAGTAAGGCAATTCAAGCGGCCCCTTACGGCTTTAAAGGGTCGGGCTCTTGTCGGCAAGCTCAGAGGCCTTACTCTTTTTCCGTACACTTCCATGGGCAAGACTTAATTTAAAAAGCGAAGCTTATATGAAATGTTTTCCAAAATGCCATGCTTCGGTCATAATAGATACCGCGAACGAGCGCTCCATTTTTTGAATATTGACACGAGTGGCCGATTACTCGATACTGTGGCCGTTATTCTAAGACATTACAAAGTAGTTAAAACCATGACACGGAAGGTAATAACCGGTCACGGAATTTCTATAAGTTGCGCTATTATTGCGACTTGGAGTTGTACTGGTTTAGAACCCCAATACACGATACGAATATTAGGCGACTCAGCAGTCGTTCCTTCTCTGCTCTCTGCTGAGCTTTATTACATAAGATTAGACATCAGATCAGACCGTTACCTACTATCTAAAACTACGTCTTCAAAGACTTCAATTCTCATAATGCTACACAAGCGCCAAGTAGGAAGAGCCGAGGAGGGTATCAGGTTTCTTCTCGGGTTAGGTTCTTTCAGTACTACGATCTTGCTTGATCGAACAGGCTCATCGTAAATAGTGTTACCAGTGCACCAAAGTCCAACGGTCACATTATGACTTCACAGGGCTTCCTGAATGTACTGGTTAGGAACCTGCCTGCACCAGGCTTGGTTTCTGTCAGGGAGGGCCCTTTGAAGGAAGGTGTAGGAAGATGTGTGCAAGAGATCCTAGCACCGTCATGCCGCTCGAGTCCTCACACAATTGCCTTTTGCTTGTCAGCGTCCTTCTCATATTTCATCAAAGTATTGCTCAGTAGTGATGAGGTAGGATTCCAGTTGCCTCCATTATAGTAAGAGCAATACACGTCGATCTCGTGAGGCTTTCGCATCGTGTACTGCAACGAAAAACAAAAGCCAACAAAAACATCGAGTCAAAGCTATTCATATCTAAGCAGCATACTGTTTTGCTGTTCAATGTAGGTATTGGCTGACGGGCTCATGACGTTTTATGTGTGAGTGCTAGTAAGCCATGGCTGTGGATCAGGAAGACGACGCCAGAAGGGGTCCTAGTAGTGTAAGAGATGAAAAGTGCCCGGAAAATGCAAGAGCGAGTTCTAGGCTCGATGGTACGATGCCTCGGAAAGCATGAATACGGGTTCGAATCTCGTGCGAGGCCAAAGTTTAGCTCGCAACTCGCCATCCTTATGAAAATAACTTTATTGTTATCATTAACATTAATACATATTAGTATCGATTGGGCGGAGGTGGTGTAGTGGCAAGAGTCACACTATTACACACGCACGGTCACGGATTCGAAACCCGGATCGATTTGTGCCAACCAATCCTTTGATCCCACCAGGGCGGTTAATCGGTACCCAACTGGTCTGGGAGGATAAAAGCACAGGCCTCTACATCGACTGACGATTTCTATTCATTGTATTTTTTGGGAAGCTATCCCGTAAGCATAACTGTGTTTGCTCATAAGGTTGACGAGTTATGGGCAAAATTTTGGCCTCGGGCGGGACTCAAACCCGTCTTTTGCTATCCAGGCCCTGTGTTTTATCCCTTACAATATCGCGACTGCTGTGTGGGTCACTTTTAAAGGCCGATGATTCGGAATGCATGAGTCAGAAGTGGTGGTCATTCTAGCACCGATTTGCTTTTGCTTTATCTGGAAGGCTGCCAGTCCAATTCCTTCTTTCTACTCAAATACATGTAGTAAAGTGAAATATGTCATTCTCGTTATACTTTACATTGGGCATTTCCCATTTATTATATTTGGCTTTTGTTGTTAGTTGAGGAAAAGAACTGAGATCTGTGAGCACTGGTGATACGATTTTATTCCCTTGGGATTTGTGAACAGAAAGCAAAGTGATGGGACCCGTTCGACATAAGCCGGCCATCAAACGAATCTCCCGAGGTGAAAGGGCAAGCAGTCATTTGCGCAGATGAACTTCTGATTCGCTTCAAGCGGAACCAGTAAAGGGCAACTCTAGATGGATTAGAGATTTTATACGGCGGAAGATATCTCCATCATCATCTCCATTATTTCAAAAACACTTTCAATCCCCCACCGGGTGAAGCCGTAACGGCCACTGCTTCTGCAATTTCTAGACTCCTGAGGCCTATTTTCGGAGCAGTACCAGGCGACCCAGAATCTCGAATTCGAACTAAAGAAAGGGACGCTTCAAATGCTTAGATCGACCTTGCTCACTCGCTATTACTTCAGCGTAACTCGAACCCTTTCAATTAATGTAGCGTCGTAGAGCTACTGCGAAACTCTTTTGGAAGTTTTACCCATGACCCCGCCCACCCTTGCGCAAGTTCCACAACCTTCTGGTCAAAGCTTTTCTGAGCTCATATGTGCTCTGTTGATCCAGCCTGAGGCCTGGCCTATCCCAAACTTGACCCTACCTCTTCAGTTGCTTCTTCAGGTAATTTCATGACAGAGAAACGCGAGCGCGCTATATACATATATACAGTAGCGGCCAAAAGTATTCGGTGAAATGGTTCTTCAGCCGTAATTTCCAGTCGAAACTCCTGGATCTAATCATGCGAAATTTCTATATTTTTAGCGTAGGTGTAAGTGTACGAGCGGTAATGCCGAACACAATAGATGAGAAAAACGCACATAAAGTGCGAATAAGTGCAGACGTCAACAACTTTACTTTTAGCAAAATCTGTTACCGCAACAAGCACCTTGCTCTATCTAAGGATATTGCAGCTTCCCAGTCAAATAGCGTTGGGTAGGGTGAAATATGCTCTAGTTAAACATATAGCGATTTGTTCTAGTAAGAAAAAAGTTATGATCGAAAAAGCGTCAAAGCATTTCGTCGAAGACTTTTGGCCGCTACTGTATATATGAAGATAGTTCAGCTCTCTAGGGAATGTTTCACGGAATATGGCATTTCTTCCTTTCTGTCTTGTGCTTCCGTGAGTTGAGGCTGAACTTTGGGAGACTCTTTCTTACACAAATACATGGATCAAGATTTGAGCATTATTTCAGGCCCTAATCTACCAGACGTTGCTTTTACAAATCAGCTCAATGTCTATTAAGATTACGTAGAAACTCATTATCCCCTTGAAAGGCGTCCATTCTCGCGTCTCTTCTTCGAAGCGGTCAACCACATAGACATAGGGCAAAAGTTATTCGGAGACAAGCAGGCCTAGTACCCATTCGCCGTTGAGGATATTGGGGAAAAGGTCTTTTGAAGGGGTGGTAAGATCCAAGCTCCAGTGGGGCACACCACACCGGAAGATGATGTCATCTCTCTGAAAACGGCAAAAAACTCCTCTGAAATTGCCCCTCACTTGCAACAGGGCAGTTTGCTTACCGCAATTTTCCCTGACCCGCTAAGTTGCTGGATCCATATGAATTATACACAAATAGCGAAGATCTTAGTCTGGCTTTAGTCATGGCACTGGAGATAAGAGAAGTATGAGAGCCATGGAAGGAAGTGTAGAAGAACCCAAAAAGGGCAAAGTCATACATGTGATGATGAAGAACCGTAGCACACGCCATACGTCTGATGATTAAGGACGTCATAATCGTGAATTTCCATGGGGCGTTCCCAAGGCGACAATTCTATTCCGTTCCATCCATCGTTTCTCAATTTCCAGACGGACTTGTTTTCAAAAGTGCTCCATTGAATTTAGTGGGAACGACTTTAAGTTGAGTGACAGATTCCTTGACGCCATTAACTGAACCACAAGAGAAGCGGTGGGTCTGTGCATTGTTCCTTTCTTTTGTGTCCCCATACTTCTGGGCATTCTGGTTGTTGATAGTGCTCCCTCCTTGGGTTGATAAGTACATCTTACTTGTGCCCTTAAATCCAGTAGCTGAAAGTGACCTTAAATCCAATAGCTGAAAATATCCTTCGATCGTTGTCCTCTGAATCCTCTCTGAGGACACTAACTTGCGGAAGAGCCAGCTTTATGTATACCAAGAGTTTTTCCAAACTATACACTTCAACCGATCAGATTTTCTTTTTGCAGTCGTGAGTAGTTCCATATGTTATCAGCCTATAATTTGATTGATTAGTTCTTAATTTATGTACTGAATACGGAGCGAAAGGTAGTACTTCGAGGTCAGAATTATTAGCGAAGTCGAAAGCAATAATTACAGCAAATTGGTTGAAGTCACAGGCCTTTTGCTGCTTGCAATTCTATCAGTTGTTTACAAATCTTTAAAGATTCCCATAACTGCTTTGAGTTTACTTGAAGCTTAATTGATTTCTGCCTATTTTGCCTACTCTACACGTTACTTTCTGTACCATTCTGATTCCCACCTTTCGAAAAGCTTCTAATATCGCCATCGTTTTTCGGCGATTCTCTTACTCCTGAAGTCGCTCCCCGCAATCCGCAATCCGACTTGATTACCTCGCACATCTCAACGGGTCACTTATCGAGTTGAACTTTCACTGCCAACCTTATCTCCCCAAACAATTTCTCTGTTCCGATGAATCGCTATGCATTCTCCTGCCAGCTCATTCCGGGTCGCTATGCTTTCCACTAATCACTCGGCCTTCGTGTTCATCATCCCTTAATTATGTCGTTATGTATATGGCTTTAACTTTTTTTATCGTGGTTTGAAATAATCGTTCCACTTTGACGAGAAGATTAACTTTTCCGAGCCCGACTCTGTCATATGTTTTTACAAGATACTTGTTGATGATCGAAACCGAAAAGCCCAACAATCCTCCAAGTCATCGTAGGTTGTTTCGAAGACTCACAGGACTTGGTAGCTCCAAAAGGTGAAGAAGGATGATACCTTCCTGCCTTTCTTTGGGGGGAAATCATTTCCCACTCTTCACGTGGCACGCTTCAAGGCGAACTGTTTTCATAGGAATGTTCCCACAACTTTCATGGGCATGCCCGCCTGGAAAGTCATGAGAGACACCCAGAGCCATCAACTACCGGTAAAATGAATAATTTTTCAAAATAGCCAGGAAAGAAGGGACCCACAAAAAAAAATGGTTTGTGGTCTAGGATTCACATTTAGCACGTATTAAGGATTGCGCCTTCACCTTCTTTTCTTCCTGCATCACATGCGTAATCGTTAGATTTTTCGCAAAATATAATATAATATGTATAAGATTTGGGAGTCAACCCAGGGGAAATTTGAATTCCTTCTGAGACTGCAATAGGAATTTGTAACAGGAATTGATCTCCCAACAAGTTATTGTTCAACGTTGTATAAGCGAACCATGGGAGCCGGGCAGTTGAATCGGTTTTGTGTAATTGATTCACCTCACGTGGCAATCATGGACTAGTTGCCTCATTATTGCGGTTGTAGAGCTCTTCATACAGCTCGAGTAATATGCGATTAATGTTGTTGGTATAATTCTACTGTGACTCTCTTTGTTCCTGTATTCCTTACTCGCTGGGCTGCCTCTGCTTCATTTTGCTACATTCCTTCGCGCGCGATGTCGCTCTCGCCGCGAAGCGACCATTTCGTGTAAACTGCACCACACCTCCAAACTTGAATTCATTTTTGTTACGTTTTCCCTATCACATCTAAGAAATACATACTAGAGGTGGAGCCATTGGGAAGAAATGAATCGTTTCTATAGTGAAATTTTAGATTTGCTTTCGGTTCTATTCGGTAGTTACCACTTTCACAAGAACAGCGGAGAAAACAGGGTGAAGCACTCTGACGAGCCTATTCCCCCTTCCCACATCAAAACAGGCACATCACCTTGTCTCACACTGTGACCACGCGCAAAACGAGCTGATACAAAACAAAAACTTCCTTGACTGATCGAAAAATGTTCGTTGAATATGGGTGCAATCTTTCAAATTAATGGTTCTGTTTTTGTACGCTCGTGAATAGCAGCGAGTTCAAGCTCCCACACTGGAAACACTGAATCGAACAAAATATTAATGTGAACGGCGTCAAAAATGTTCTGATTTTGACTACCGTTGGAGATTTTTTGGGTAAAATATGGTTCCTTTCGAATAGAAGGCTTCTTGAGGGCCTTGAGAAGGTATGGCTCAGTGCATGAGAAATGACATCCATGTATGTGGAAATAACGGAGATTAATTTGCCTATTATCGGTGTCGTTCTCCTTCTTTTTTTGCAAAACCCCTTGCCATGTAATACGTTCCGATTAGAAGAGGCTGTAAATTAGCCGCTCGTTCAGTTCTATTGATATGGGCCCATTATCCCATAAATGGAAGACCATAGAATTAATTGCAAATTGATGAATGGTTGCCAAGACAGTCAAACAAATTATCATTAATTGGTATGTGAACTTACAAAAAAACTACAAAAAATTTCAAACAACCTGATGAGTGTGTTTTGCACTTAATATCACCGGAAGGTTCAAAGGCACAGTTCACGATGAAAATGACTTATGAGATATCTCGCTAGGATGAATTTTTGGCCCACTCATATACCATATGTGGTGCTATCAGGTCGGGAAATGAAAGGCTCAAAGATTGTGCGGTGTATATCATCGGACGAGTTTCACTGGCATTGTATAGGCTGCAACACTCACGAGGGAACCCGTGTAGGGGGTTCAAACAACTTGTCATGACCCATAGCGACAGGGAGACAGTCATGTACAGCTCTGGTTTGATGTAGTCAGCCCTATGCGCAATTGCGACAACTGAAATCTCGTCCGAATACTCCTTTCATGTTATTCCCGTCATAGTAATCTCGTCCAATCTCTCCTTTACTACTATCACGGAACCTTATTTTTCACAAAATCTACGACGAACTTTCTCGCTTTCCGATATTATTCTCATTCTACACTTCCATTTTTCGACTGATTAGGGGTACCTTCAAATTATCGTGAACTGTGCCTTCAACGCTCCCACTATAACCGGATATCGGTCACCTGGAAGAGCTTGCAATCATGGCTCTGAACTTCGCGATGAGTTATGAATCTTTTAAAAAGACTAAAGAGTGAAGCCTTTGTTGTCGACTAATCGTGTTTTTGGCGTGCTTTCCCGCATTCGACTTCTATTCCGAAGCAGCGTATGTGGCCTACACTATTATTTGCGGTGGTCAGTAGATGCACAAGTAAGAGCTTTTATCCTCCCAGATCAGTCTGATATCATTTTCACAAATGATGACGGTTTGATTGGTCTGAGCGGATGACTCAGGATTTCTTCCCCGCACGCGTGTGTACTAGAGCGCCACTCGCCACTGCGCTACCTCCTTCCTTAGAAAGCTTCAGCAAACAACAATTATGGTAACGCAAACGGCTTTGAGGAAAAATATGTGTGAGAAAATCGCACCACATAAGTGTCACGAACGAGCAGGTGCTCATTCTATGTAGTTTGTCGGTCGCCCATTCCTTCCAAGCTCTAGCGCAAATAAAGCAGTCAGTTCCATTAGAGTTACAAGTTGTTGAACGGTGCAAAGTTTCAAACCCTTTGGAGTTTATCAGTCCCGTTTTTTGGGATTCAGACGCAGATGAACGATAGCACAAAATCTTATAATGGTTTAATGGCTGGCTAAAAGTCTCACCTACCCCGCTCTGACCATATTCCTGGAGGAATGCAAAGAACTCAGAAATTGATGCTGTGGTCTGCACAGTGTCTTTTTTTTGTAAAATCGCGTGCTGAATTGGATAGAGCTTGTTAGGCCTTCTACTGTCCCAGGATAATGGTAGAGTGCAAGATAGAGTGGAATGGAAACAACGTCCTACTGTCTTGGATGTCGAATGATCTGGGTGCTAGGTTTCGAAAGAAACCTCCCAAAACGCAAACGGCCTTCGGCGTTAATTCCTTCCTGAACAACAAGAAAAGCTGCTATACTTCTTCTGTAGATGGTGAAATGATTTTTTCAATCNTCTTTCTTTATGCATTTTGCTAAGTGTGTGTATGTGTGTAAATGTGTGTTGTGTGTGTATATATATTGTGTGTGTCGGTGTGTGAGTTTGACTAAACTTTCATAACTACTGTTTCCGTATCTAGAGCTTCCAAATTTGAGGGGGACACAGGCGGTAAGGTGGAAACACTGATGGGAGGTGACAGGAAGTGATAACAAGTAATAGCCGCTGATAGTAAGTCCTAGATCGCAAAAGCCAGTGGAATGGCCTCACTGGACCTCACCCCTGAGCCTTCTCCTATCGCGAAGCGGGGGGTGGTGTGTGGGGTGTTGGGTGCGTAGTATCAACTGGTGAGGGCTGGTAAGAGTCCAAAGGAAGGTAGTGGCCAATGAGTCCGTTGTACACTCCCTGGAGCCGTAACATTCGGTGGCTTACGTGGAACGGCATAACAGGTGATTGATGACAAAGACTGATAATGAGTGATAAGTGCTGATAAGACTGGAGAATGAAGGCTTTTTGGTCTTCATCCTATTTGCGCTTAGCCTGACGCCTTTATGTTCCATGCCATGATACGGAATGGTAATGTAGGATGACAAAAAGTGTCGATTTCGATGATCTTGGCTGATCGAATTCAGAACCACATAAGGAGAATAATTCGATTAACCGAGTGTTATTAGATTATGGCTCAATAAGAGGTCCCGTTCATTCGATATCAGTTCCTATAAAAATCTTTGAGAATAGGAAGGGATGTTCATTGTTCATGGATGTTTCTCAAGAAAGCCAGTTATGAGTTCAGCTTTCTAAATTGAGATCGAAAGATTGAAACCTTGAATTCATTCACCAGGTTTTACAGAGACATTGCATCACAGTGGAAGGCCACTTTAGCTTCAGTGAAAACGTCACTGGGAGGGGGTATAATATGAAACTAACACAATACCGGAAATTCAATACGGCATGCCAGCCTTGGGGCAATCCTGGCTTGGGTACTGACTCAAACAGTGCGCGTGAAGGGGAACAGTTACTTCTCCACGGATTTACACAGCAAGCATCGATGTCGACTACCGTATGCTTTCAGATTCCGATCTTTTTCTCCAAAGCGCGAAACTTCCCACGATTTGGTGCGNGCGATTGTCGGGGAGAAGGTACCGCATGCCGCGTGATGCCGTATCTTCTCCCCGAAGGTCGGGTGAAGATTTGTGTATTCAAAGAAGGTTGTGCCGAGAAAGGAAATGCTCCGCTATAGTTCTGCATTCGATGCATTTTATTTTACGATAACATTTTATTTTACGGTAGATTTTTGTAAGATAGCGTGCCGTGCTGAATTCTCGTTTCTGATGGAATCCTTTGGCTAAGTCTCAGGAGGGAGCGAACAATGGGATGAGCGAGTTTTTAGCATCTCGTCCACCCCCCTGGTAATAACCTCACCCATCCCGGTGCTCCTACCCTCATAGGGCTTATTGTTAGTTAAAAACTATACTCTTTTGTCTAGAACCGCTTGAAAGCGCCTAAATGCTCCAAAGACTATTCTTCAATTCGCCTCTGTTACAGTACTAGTATAACACGAAACAGCGAGTAACATAGTGTTAACTTCTTGTCGTACTAACACTGTTATGTGTGCCTCCCCTTTCCCTCCTCCTCCCC
>UZAF01020061.1:7162-20184 GCA_900617895.1 Haemonchus placei | reverse complement strand
TTTGTCAGTAAATTGCTGAACTTAGATGGGCAGTGCTAACCCATTCTACTTATTCGTGAGGTCTCGCTTCGTCTGATTACCATTTGTTTCTTGCTCTGAAACATCACCTCCGCGATAGAAATTTTGATGACTGCCCGGAGCTCAAAGATGGGATCTCCAGCTTTTTCGAGTCGCGGCCGCCACCCTTCTAGGCTTCAGGAGTCAAGAAACTGCCGGTTCGTTAGACGTATGTTTAGGACAACGATGGAGACTATATTTCTAATTGAGATCCTCTCTCAATGGAAATAAGACTTTTTAAAGTGAAGATTGAAAAGTCGATCAAAACTTTTTACTCAACCTAATAATTCCTCTGATTTCAGTTACGACTAGATTTTGCTTGCTCTTCTTTTTCTCCTAACTTCGTTTCTGAGTTTCTTACCATAAATGAACGGCTTCAAATGTGGGGAGAAGCAGAAGGTGAGCAGTGTGCATCTGCTTTAGGTCAACAACCTTTTGTTTTTGTTTACTTTGTTTATTTACCGGAATAGAACTGCGTTTCGCTCACTTATTGTGCTTGCTTAATTACATTTTCATCCTTCTCACAGAGCAATTTATGGCGCATTCAGCGGCATCGTACTTGTCAATGTCAGACTTGGCCTCTCGCCTCTACCCAGCATTTTAATCTTCGGCCCGATTGTTTTTAGTACCGTAAACCAAAATGATTTATTAGAATATGTCATGAACATGATTGCAAGTTTCCCTTTGCAATTGACGGCGAAATTTGAAACGAACAATTTCCGTCTATACATAGCTTCCTTTTGAAAGTAATGGCAATAGTTGAACTTAATTCCATGTTTCTATAATTTCGCCCATTTACAGTGAACCGATGTGAGCTTTCTTCCCATGGGAGAATAAGAACTGAAATGTGCACAGAATGATTTTTGCATTGACAAGATTATAAACAAATGTCATGGCTATTGCGATGAATCCATTATGTGCATCATGCCCAGTCATATCGGAGACAACAGCCGAGCTATTGATTGTTTATTTATACATTTCATGCAGGTACATGTAGGTAGGTGCTCATCCAGGCACCCAGTGGGATGCCCTGAGATTTAGAGGGGTACGAAAGGATGGATGTTAGCGGAAGTAATCAATAAGTAGTGCATCCACGCATTTGACTTCTATATGGAATCATTAGGACTTTTGACTGATTACGTGCCCTACACAGTGACTTATGGGGCCAGCAGATGTTTGACGTAGTCCTTATGTCCTCAAGGACGAGGCTTATGTCGATGGGCCGCTAAGAAAAAGGGGGGAAGGAGGGCTCTACTCGAGATCAGATCCCCAGACTATTTCTGTGCCAGCACCCCACATGGAACTATCCCACCTCAATCTACACACAACATATGCGGAGTACAAGGAGAAAATCCGATTCGAACATTGGATATGAGGGGCTCTAAATTTAAGGAGAAAAGGAATTTTCCATTCTCCATACACACATAGGTAAAAATAAGTAGATACGAGTAATTCTGCACGGCTCTACAGCCTGTTTGCGAATCAAACTCATATTCTTCACTCTGTGAACTCAGAAATTTTACATTGAATCTATCATTCTAAGAAATCAACCGGCTGCTCCTGAAAGGACATGCTATTAAAGTTTGCCCCAGAGCCTGGGTAGGGGCACATTTTCGAGGAACGCTAGAGGACCAGGGCCTATTCCCACTGGGACGTACATGAACGCCTATTAAACCATAGTCGATAAAATACCCGCTCTTGAATATGACTTTGCCCTTTTTGGAAGCCAATCTCTCTCAATAAATGTTGAGTAGCTTCAGAAACAACAAGTAGGCGGCCCGAACCATCTATCGAATGCTGCCTTTAGTGTTTCTGCTGACTTTTTCCAATTTTACCAGTAGATCGTTACTCGAGCATCGTAGGTATGACTTCAGAAGTCGTCATCGACGCTGCCGTAGTCACCACCTTCATATCCTTTTCTCTGGAAAGACTTCAAGGGCCTTCATAGATGCAGTTTCCTAATTGCTCAACAGTGTTTTTGGCCTTGTTAATGGAGAAACCTGAGAATCAAATCAACTATTTGTCGAAAAGTGGGAACACTGCCTTTCTGATGAGTATGAAAAAGAGGAAATGGTTGGGAATGAAAGATTATCCGGGGAGGTATGACGAGAGCTCTTTTGTAAACTCATTTTGGAGTATTAGAAATTATAGCCTGTTGCCAGAGAATAGGCACTCGTAAGCATGGCGTATTCCAACCTAGACAACGTCTGAAAACTAACGTTATTGTATTTCTTTACATGACTGAGTGGGGTAAGAAAAAGCTTCTGCTTGGAAGAAGGGTTACCCTACTAGTAGTAAGAAATAGGCAATGTTATCAGGTGCCCACCGTGGAAAGTCCTTAGCAGTGGCCTGACTTGGTGCCCAACCGAGTTCATTGCCGCCCTCCTAATGCCATCCTACCTCGGAGGCATCTTCGAACAGCCCATTTCTACCATCCTCCCATATCCAGCGCTCTATCGTACAGAACATGATTATCATTATTTTTGTCTCGAAGCATCAGAGTGTAAAGACTCGAGCGATATTTCTGCATCTCCTATATTTTGAAGATTAACAGCAAAAATGGCGGTCTCACCTTGGGGGTACTCACCGAAAGTTTCCATTTTTTCCTACATCACTAGACATTTTACGACCTCCTTTTTCAACATGCACCCCATATGCCCCATATGCACCCCCCTGTAACCCACATATTGGCGTTGATTAAACAGATTAAACTTAATTCTTGAGAATCTAACCTTTCCTGTACGTTAATCTATTAAGCTATATAATTGGTATAGTTATTATTTCATGCACTTCTTTTACATTAATACTCTCTTACCTTGTTGAGAATCAGAGGAGTGCGGATCCGCTGCCATGACCATGCTTGCAAACTGGGTGTTTTTGTCCTATGGACATGGAAAAATTGGAATGGAAAATTCCTCCAATTAAATATGGCGGAAGCCCTTCAAATTGTATCCATCTTTTTTGAACTTCTGCCTGGAGCTTGAACTAACTCGTAATTCCTCCAATTAAATATGGCGGAAGCCCTTCAAATTGTATCCATCTTTTTTGAACTTCTGCCTGGAGCTTGAACTAACTCGTACTCCTTGAATTCAACAGGTTTTTAAATGTCTTTTGAATTTACTAGGTTTTTTCCCAAAATTTCAAGAAGATCCGGGAACTGAAGCTCAGCCTAACTTCTCCCTCTTCCATCCCTCTCCCGAACTCTGATCTGTGCCGGGACCTACAAGAATTCTATGCATACATACATCATCCATAACTAGTTCTGTATGTCAAGTAATCTCGTTTTTGCCGAATCTGATTCCGTATAAACTTGACATACGAAATTCTTTGTTTTGAATTTCTTCGCAGCTTCAAATTGTGTCAAAAGAATGGCCTTCCACATTGGGGACATGTCATCAATAGACGCTTTGATTTAATTTCTAATTCACATTTTCCTCTTTGCCCTTTTAGCGCTATTCATAAAACGACGTTCGTAGTCAAATGAATTTCACAGAGGAAGGTTTTTATGGGTTCAAACCCTCATTCTGGGATTTTCGGTTGATTACTTTTTTTGTAAACATTCTATATTGGCATGGAATAATGTCGACGAAAGAAGCTGTCCAAGTGGAAATATTGAAGTATGGCCGATGAATCACTACATGGTCTATGATATCTGAGCGCTCGTCTCCTTTTGAATTATTTCAAGTCTTCCCATGGACTACGTGAAAGTGTTCTTTGGTCACCCATTTTTTCCTCCTGAGCGCCCATGACATGTTCGTGCGACTTGAGCGCTCCACGTATTACCTTCGGGTGCCCTATTAAGACTATCAACAAAAAAACTTTATCAAAAAGTCATTGAAGACATTTTTCAAAAACCCACCTGGAAAACTGACTTGTAAACAATAAATAATGCCTTGTAAAGATGGTATAGGCGATTTTTGATTCATGTTCTCCGAAAATCTGGCGACTTCCATGTGCCTCTTTTGAATAACATAACCTTGCCATCAAATTTTCAGTTGCAACTAGCTTAGCTCAGTCTCAGTCAGTGTTGCCAAACACTTGAAGTCGAGTAAGTTCATTAGGATGCGCAGCGTATAACTCCATTCAACCGCTGCGACGTAATCGACTGCTACTGAGATCCGTATAGACTTCTAATGTCGACCCACGCACAGCTTTGGTTACTTAAGAGGTGGGGCGGGAAGGAGTGCCTGTATGAGTAGTTGTGTAGTGAGGCCAGTGCTGTTTTTCGGATAATTACCTCGCAAAAAAATAAGCTCCAAAGTGGGACGGCTCAAGTCATGTAGTTGGTGACTGTGAGCATTCAGTCTCCCAGTCATTCAATTGATCGAAATCTATACTTTTCACAGTAGCTGCACGAAAATCCGGGGACAAATTTTTGGTCAATTTTTTTCCGAATCCAAAAAATCCAATAAGAAATAACATGTTATATTGCATTTCATTACATCGTATTATATTGTATTATATTACATAATGTTTTATTCATTTATATATTTGAATTATATTTATGTAGTGGTTATTTGGACAACTTCTGAGGGACTTTTCTGTTTCCTCTATTTTGATTCTTCTACCGCGGTTGGATTCATTTTATTCAGTAATTTTATCTCTTTGAACTGTGTATATTGCCGAGCTCTACTCCATGACACTTCGATGTTCTTGAGAATTTCACCGCTATATAAGTAAGTACTTAATCAATGTGGGCAATCCATTCGTCAATGATTTCTCGGCTATTCAAGGGTTACCCATTCCAGAATACTAAACAGAGAAAAGATCAATAAAGAGAATGAAAATTTGAACTTCGCCTTGAAAGCTTATATTTCCATCGCAATAGTATCTCAAGTGGGCGGGTGGTGGTACAGTGGCAAGTGACGCACTATCTTATAAGCATGGTCACAGGTTCGAATTCCGAATCGATAACTGTTCAGGCCAACCAAGCCTTCTTCCCCTTCGGGATCGACTAGGCTCGTCTGGGTGGATAAAAGCACTGACTTTCACTATGGATGGCCACCGCATATCATTTTATAGGCCTCGTACCATTTAAAACGCTACTACGATACTGAATGGAGGTTGAGTGCAGGGAGACTCACAACAGTACTGATTATCACCAAAGGCTTCATCCTTTTGGTATATGGTATAATAATTTTATTATAGGCCAAATATAATAAATCCCATCTGTAAAATATTTTTTCTTGTAATTGAAAAATACATATGGGAAGTCGAACAAAATAGGCTTCCCCTTCCACTGGAGCTGCTGTGCAGACGTCGTTGAGCCATGTTCCGAGCCATACTATTTACATATGTCTAAAACTCTGCTCAAAAATTACAATATTCTGCTTCTTTGAAAAAGTTAGTCCATTTCATAATTTAATGGAAAATATTTATCCCGCAAACCTGAAACTCGAGACTTCATTGCAGCTAGAGTTTTTTTATGCAATTGCTCGCTTCGCTCATCGCCTCATTCCAATGCGCACATTAGTTAGCTTCTACATACTAATTCTATGTAAATACTATTTTTCGTAACTGGCCGATTCTGAGGCTGTAGAATTTGATGGAATAGTATACATAAGCCCAGATGAGGTACCAAATCGGAGGTCCCAGCCTGCAGTGACAATTCTTGATGTAAAACCATCGGTGGTTCGATCCCTGACGAGTGCAAAATTCTACAGCACAAACGTTTCATGTGTTGAATCTACAGTTTACAGTTTTGCCTGTTCTGTGAGCGATCCATCCTTTCTTAGTTGATTGGCTGGTACAGACTCTGCCTGGTTGGACAAAGCGTCGGGTTTGTTCCCGGTCCTTTGACCGATTGTATAAGATAAATACGTATTCAAACAATGCACTACGATGTGGCCCACTAAACGCAAGTCGAACGCATGACACATCTTGAAATGAAAGTTTCCAACAGCGAAGGCATTATCTTGTTGTTTCTTACTTAACTTTACTTCTATGACGTCATCAAGACGGTGTTGTTGTGCCATGTGTAGCACTAACAGATGCATTACTCCAGACCGATGCTCGCCTAGGCCAATCAAGCCCTTCATACCCGGGTTGAGTGAATGATTCCAGACTTTTTCGGGAGGACAGAAGCACTGACTTATCGGGTGGTCACCGCAAGACATCGCATACGCATGTCACTACGATTCTAGACTGAAGTCAAGTTCATGGTCCCATCAGACTCGATCAACACCAAAAAGTTTCATACTTATGATATCATCCAGGGATCCCGAGGAGTAGTCACATGGCTACCACTGAACCCTTTCACATTTCCATGATTGTACCCACACGATGTTGTGATTGTTACTAACACATATGTAAGCAGATATATTTGTTTGCGTAAACTGAAACTCGTTAGAACTCATTAGCTTAAATGTTTACGAAAATCGTCACAAAGTATGTCCGCCCACTGATGCCTTAATACCAAATTCCGATGTTTATGGGGGTAACCAATGTAAGGTTAAAAAGATTCCATAGTCATTCGTTATCCTGGTCATTTCACTAAGTAATTGACTGTTTTTGGCTAAAAAAAAATTTTTGGTGTCACTCACATTTCGGTTAAGCAGAAATTGATCATTTTTTGATTGATTATTGATTGATGACATTGATTTTTGTCCCACTAGTTATGAATTAATCAGTAGCTTTTTGCTTATCTTTTTCTGATAACGAAATTTTCTGTCAAAGTCTTCATCCTTGGTCTGGATCTTTGTCCGACTTCTCATATCTCCAGAGGCCTGAGCATTGCTAGGGTTCACAGTTCCGATTCCTTAAACGCCTTAACATCTTCGTCGTTTTGAAATTAAAATAGGTGTTAACTTCTCTTCCCTTCTGGATTGGAATGAAACGAGAGCGATCTACGTTACTATTCGGTAAATAGTGATACATACGTATACCATGTTTTTTTTTTTGAGTATTCCCAGTAAATGGGATTCGCAGGCTGAAGTGGAATTTGCAGACTTTTGTCACAAACACCCACATAGGTAATAAGCTGTGGGTATGCATTTCTCATTTGCAAAGTTTTTTCCTGGATCTTGTTACCTTGTTAGCAAGACACTAAGAACAATCAAAGCCTTTTTTTACAAGGGTACACTTGAGCAAGAAGCAACTCAGCTGAGCATCTCAAAAATCCAGCCAACCATGTCCAACTCTTTCCGTGCTGTTTATTCTCTTAGCGATTTTATTCAGCGCCACATTGGTCCATTGGTTTTATACATTTCATTGGTGCTACTTCGTTTTTTTTTGAAGTCTATCCATAATTAGAGTTGAGCGACTCGTTGAAAGTTTCTATCTACTCTTGACGAGCTATTGATCTCAATCACTACTTTGGTTTCTGATCCAACATCAAGATCTCAAAGTAATGAAAATTAGGCCCGAGGATTTAGCGTAAGGGAACTGGACCAAAGGCTAGGATTTCCTAAGCCGTTTTTCCAAAGTAGTATGAAGTTACATCACTTGTGCTCAAGTTGACATTCAACATAAAATGTTGCACTTTTCTAATGAATTGACTGACATCCGACGACTTGTCTTTTCCCATCCCAACCACAGTATTCTGACCCTTTTAATCCCTCACTCAGCTCAACGAAGAATGTTATGGCCCTTAGGTGCATTTGAGAGGAATTTCGGGTTTTTTGACGATTTGAATTCTTCTCAAGTCATTCATATTGTTGACCAGTCAAGTTTATCTGGAAGAAATCCTTTGCGGACAAGATCGAAAAATTTGAGAAGAATTTCAAGGAATTCGTTTGTTATGGAATTGCAAGGATAGAGTTCAATCTAAGCTTTCTCTTCCTTGGAAGGTCCCTAGAGTGCCAAAGAAGTCGGGGAAAGTTCTCTCTGTGAAAAGCGGGACTCTACTTTATGCCATGGAATTTAGATAGCTTCAGGTAGAAAATACTTTTTGAAACGATTGATTTACCGCCGTAGAATCTCGGTTCCTAAAAATGCGATCCTGGTAATCAAAAATTGTGTCCAAAGGATATCGAATACAGCATCCGATTGAATACCTTTTTTATTTTTTTTNTTTTTTTTGTTTTCGAAATTTGAGGGGAGTGAACTTTTTTCATTATTTTTAAATGTTTTTAAATGAAGCCATTTCTCTGCTCCGCCACGCACTTGTTTCTTGTCTGAATTCGTAAATGTTTGAAAGATTCCCTGTCTTTCCTCTTAGTCGTCAGGTATTGAGGCCAGGAAGTTTCGGTCGAACTAGGGATAAAATTTTTGAATTATTCTGTGATGGAAGTACCCCTTAGCCTTTTCATTTGTATCAGGCTTTCTAGTGACATCTGTTCTTGATTTCCCTATATTGTTTCTGGGAAAAACAAACCAAATACTGTATGGGAATTTGGATCTTCGCAAAAACTAGAACTCAAGTGTTTCATTCCGCCTTATATCTTCTTCCTCGGCTTTTAGGGATTCAATATTTCTTCTGCACTATATTTGGTTATAAATATTAGCTTCATTGCACATAATATCAACTTTATTAGGCATATACTCCCCGAAGGACACCCACTAAATTAGTGACGATGGATGAGACGTAGAAAAAAGGTTATGCACAGTGTACTTTTTCGCGAGTTCGGTGCATATATAGGAATTGAAACGGAGGTTCCCAACGAGATCTTTGATCTGAACGACTTTTTTGCTTTTTCAAGGACCAAATCCGTGGCCTCCGCGAAAGTTTATCTGGCGATCAGCTGATTGCATTTTGACAAATGACGAGGGATACCTCCCCTGGGGCTTCATAAGAGTGGGTGTTTTATGTATACCAAGATAATATCCTTCACTTTTTGTTTGCGTATTCATTTTTTACCCCTCTTACGAACAGTCTTCTGATGGATTCCACTTGGATTTTTTTCATCGATCAAGGGAAAATTCAAAGCCTACCGAGCAACACCCATGCGCTTCGGCACTGTCATAGAAATCCGCTCGAAANAAATATATCTTCCGGCCTACCTAGGATCTTGTTTGCGATGCGTTGAAGAGATGTAAACAAGTAAACATCATTAAGAAATTGATAAGTCTTCATGGTGGGTCCCTGTACAATGGCTTGAGCAAGATCGATAGCACTTCGTTCAAACCAAACATTTCTTAGAATTTCATTCATTGAGCAGTTTTTTTCTGTCCTTTTTTTGATAAAAATAAATGGGCTTCGAAAAAGGGCAACGCCAATTCGAAGAAAATAGATGAAACCACATCTGTAGGTAATGAAGGGACTTTGTCAAGTAGGAAGGGTGTGGTATTTTGCAGTTGATAATCCCGTTTTGTTCCATTTGACGTCGGTCCACTACCTTCACTTTATCTAAGTTGAAAGAACTATTCCTATGTTGTGTAGCGTCCGGCGCCTAATCCCGAGCGATACTCACATTGATAGGTGAAGTATCGTTCCCTTTGAGATTGCTCATTTGGTTCCAATCTCAGCTGAAAAATTTAAAGTCATGACTTGTATATAGTATGAACCCTCCTGAGTCATTCTGTAAGCCGAACGCGCAGACCTACATGGCATCTTGTTACTGCTGTTTTTAACAGAAGTACATGCACCAATCGNACGGAGTGGAGCAAGGAAGGTGTACGAGATGAGAAGGGGCTTCTTCGCTAATTTGTTCTTATACTAAGCGTCTCGGTAGCAACATAACTTCCAGCTTTTAATAAAACGGCGCACCCACGAAGGCAGTTCTCATCCCCTGGGTACCGATCTGAAGCGGTGATTTAGCACTCACTGATATATTCGAATTACCATGCTGATTTTTACCTTCTAACATTGCCTTTGAGGCGGGAAGCGAATTCTTTTGGCAACTGCTAATACTCGGTATAAAATAAGTTTGGTAGATCCTTGCCACATACTTCCCAATTGCCTCTAATTTTTTTTTGCAAATCAAGAGTTTACAATAAATCCCGCTCAGCCGATTTATTCGAGACGAAGAGCACCCAGAAGCTAGTTCAGCTCCGTTCTTCGTATTTGAAGACAGGCATACCGAGATGCTTGCAGGCATGACGGGATCGCCGACTTCTTACTTCGTGAGAAATTTTAAAAATAGTAATGGACGGTTCCAGTCACCAATATTCGAAAAACCATGCTGCTGCTAGGAATTCATCTGTACTCCTATTTTCTACGCACTAATTGCCTGTCTACGAGCAACTGTAGCATGCAGAACATAATTTCATTATACTTTTGCTCCCTGCTTTAATAAGGGCTATTTTTTAAGGTACTGAGTCATCTGTCTGCTCTCAGTCTGCTAGGCCAACATTATCTGAAAATTTCGACAGGCGCTAGGTCACTGCTCACTTGTTCAATGTTTATTTATTTTCTTATTACCCAGTCATTATTTACTTATAGGGGCATTATAGACAATACAATCAAACTAATCAACATCGATTGATTTAAAATCTTAAGCTCTTACTTGAAACTTAAGTAGTCAAATATAACTTTTGAATAATTCGTGAGGGCTTTACAAGATTTATCTCGCTATCGATTAATTGTATTGATTTTCATTTATTTTTCCTTTGATACTCCTTATCCTTCCATCCATCCTCCCTATTAGCTCACTAGTTCTTCCACTGCGTTCCTCCTCATGATGGAATATAGTTCTTCGTTGTAAATTCAGTTTGACATTTCGTTCCATAGTTAGGAATCAACGTGAAAACGTGTTCCAAATCGGTGATATAAAGATTAGCCCTTTAGTAATGTCACGACCAACGCCGGCGACAATTTTGGGATTTTAGACCTACAGGTGGAAGGAGGGGACTGTTTACCTGTAGTATTAGAAGTTGTGCGAGATGCAGCTTGGGCTTGGTTGTGACCACCTGTAGGACCACCTAAGGCTCTTTCATCCCGTTCAATACATTACAGAACTCTGTATATTCCATTCGAGGGCAATGTACGTGACAGCCATTAGTGCTGCCGACAGTAACTTTTCGCTGGCTCACCACATAGTTCTCGACGTTCATTCAACTCATTTCAGGAGTGATGAGCTTGTTCTCAACCATCCGTGGCAAGAAAGGAGTTCCGGGTATTGGTACGGTGGCTGTCGGTCCGATTGCAAGCAAAACCAAAAAGTTGGTAATACAGGAATGGCCAAAGTAAGTTTTATAACTCGACGGTAGAATGGTGAAGATCTGATGAATCCGATTGAAATGTGTGGCTCAAATTACTTATTACCTGTTTACTTTTGAATTTCTCCTTCTTGTACACAGAATCGTTAAGTTATATGAGCAAATGCATATTTGGTACATTCCTGACTTGGAAAAAAGACAATTTTCCATTGGAGCTTCATTTCTTTCGACTACCTAAATTGGCTTGATCATTGGCTTTTTTACTTAAATTCGATAAATTCAATTGGAGCTGAATTAGTTGGTTTCTTTTGAATTTGTAAAAATTGTCCGAAGAAATGGTTGTAGAATTTTGGTGAATTTTGGAGATCTGGTTGTGGTTTTCGAGTTTCTCAGCGGCACTTGAGTTGTTGCGGTTGTAAGTTGAATATTTTACTAATCACGGAGTGAAACTTAGTCAACATATTTGCGCTGATTGATAATTTTCCAATATTTCTCGCTGGTAATGCTTTGTATATGTTTACAATTTTGTTTTGTGGTGATTCTGATGGAGAATTGATGTTCTGAGTTTGCTGTTGCATTTCAGAATGCTTGAACATCAACCGAATCTTTTCGGTATTGTTTGGAGCTCATCAGCATGCCGAAGTAACTCTATGAAGGTAAGTGATTACTGAGAATAGGTACGGAAACGTTCCATGCTCAGGAGGTTTGAAAGTTGGTCCGCCAAGACTCATTGAGCTCGCCGTCTAAGAAACGATATCAATCATAGCGAGAATGAATTGATGATATGTCAAAAAGGTGTTATTGCCTTAGTACCACCAGGATCCAAGGTCACTATAAATTCTGGAGTATAGTGGAACTACCTGATAACAACTCACTAACTGCGGACCAAAATCTTTTCCTACTATGGCAATGAGTGCCCTTAGTCGTTGAACATAGTTCCTTCCCACTCCTTCCACTCACCCAAATTCTCTTCGGATCCTGAGCCTAGAGTATTTGTGGAGATAACTGAAGACACAGATATTCTCTGCTCCGGCTAGTAGATGCAGTTGGAAACTGCTTGCCACCTTTTGATTCCGTGCACCTCTATGAACAAAAAGGCGAGATCGTGAAGACTTCTCTGACGCGTTTCCGCATTGCTGGATTTGATTTCTTTCTGGTTTCAGAAAGCTGTTGATCCAACTATTCACTAATATATTTACGTTTTCCGTCTGTGAAAACCTCTAAAATGTAAATATAGTAACTGCTGATACCATCGGTAGAATTCTAGAAGCCAAGCTCCTCGTAACTTGGAATGCGTGGCTCAAAGTACCATTACTTTTGACTTCCAAATCTTCTCCTCCTTAAGCTTTCCTTTTCAGAAGACCTTCGGTCTTGGCGACAATGAAAATCCGGCGGACAACGAGGCTTTCATGAAGATCTGGCCAACTGTTCAGGAGTTCTTCCACAAATTGGTTGGTGAATAATAAGTTTCCGTATTTATAACTGCCTCTATTGATTCTTCTAGAAGAAAACCCTGTCTCCGATGAAACATCGAAGGAAATGCCCATCTCTACTCGATTCTTTTTCGTCCACTAGTATGTATGATAAGCTAATATTTCCTTGAGATGCTAGGAAAGCTAAAACCTCCTTGACGTAAAGTAAAAAGTGCCCAGAAGATGACCCTATGCAAGACAGTTTTTTGCTATCTTCTTCTTGTTCCCCTTTCTGACGACCTCCGTTCCTTACAAGGTCGATCCAGCCTTGAAACGTAAAGTTACCTCGTGCGTTACAATCCAAATTTAATTGTTTGGGTGTAACACCTGTTTCATGCTACCGGACTGGGTCACAGCATTCACTTGGATGGAACTGATAGTATTTCTAAAAAGTTCGTTCACTAATTTATTAACGCGGGGATGGGATTCGTTGACCCCCCCCCCCCCCCCCCCCCC
>UZAF01020060.1:2716-18525 GCA_900617895.1 Haemonchus placei | reverse complement strand
GTACTAAACAGTTGCAAGTAGCTACAGAAAAATTGGAAAATTGAATCGGAATAGGGAAAAGAGCTATTTGAACCCAGACATTCCTCCTTCTTCCTTTCTCTTCCTGGCCTGTTCATACTTCGCGTACTTACCATGCTGTTTCTAACATTCCCGTCCTTAAGTTTACCAGCTAAAGGCACCGTTCGCGATGATTCAATGGGCGGGTGTGTCGATGACGTGTCCGCCTCTCATTCGACGCCACGTCTGACTGTCTGACGTGACATCGAATGAGAGGCGGACACGTCATCGACACACCCGCCCATTGAATCATCGCGAACGGTGCCTTTAAAGGCACTGTTCACGAAAAAATGGTTTCGGAGATCTGCACATGGTTTGAATTCGACGCCCCCTCTGATACCATTTGTGCAGGAATGAGGTCGGAAAACGGTCTGGATAGGGCACAATAAGGGCAGGAACAGTGGGGGACGGGAGGCCTCCGTCCCTCGCTAGGCTGACTACGAGTTCTAATTGTCCTTTACCACATTCGCATTGGAGCGATGGGTCTGCTTGGGTGTGTTGTCTGCTATTGCACACATTGCGTCGCCTTCGTGCACTCGCCCGAACACTCCCTCAACCGCCGTTCTTCCAATGTGAAACTCGTCCAACCCCCTTTCCAGCTCTTTTTTGTCCCTTTCTATTTCTTTTTGTTCATCGTTTTTTACGCTTTTTTCGTTGTTATCACTTTATTCTAGAGTAGTTCTATGAATTCCCGTCAAAAAAGGGTACCCTAAATTTATCGTAAACGGTGCCTTTAAGTTCAGTGTAGATTTTCAGGTAATTGCATGGTTTCTACACTCCAAAAGTATTTTCGTCCACGTCGTGATCGTCAAAATAGCAAAAAGAAGATCATGAACGTTGACGTTGTAGCTGTCGTCACGCCTGCATCGACAGTTAACGATGAGAAAGGTTTGTTCCGAATAATGCTTGATACTGTAGAATTATGTAAGTACTTCCGTAATTATTCAAAGTGATCTGACTGAACCTTCAAGTTGCTATGCCAACCACTACAATCTTAGTTCTAAGCTTTTAGTGACGTAGGAAATGACTGAATGATCCAGTCTTAATCCGAAGTTTAATAAGGAAAACCTATCCGAGGGCTTAGTCGTCGGAAGAATGCAATCAGGCTAATTCTGGATTACTAAATGGGGGAAGCAATCGCAACAATTCATAAATAAAAATCAGAACATCCTAAATCATTTGTTTTCTTCTTCTCATCCCTCAGCTCCCAGTATTCTTGTGGAGAAGGGCATGGCAGTGACCTAACCCTGCTTACCTCCTTTATACTACCGCCTCTTACTCCCTTTCCTGTTTTCCCCTTCTCTTACCCCCTAGGAAAGCTGTTAAAACGGTGTTGAGACAATGCAAATAGGACATTCCTAGGGTTCATAATGAGAACTTTTCACATCCGACAAGGAATGTTGACAAGGAAACCAGCTCGAACCACCATTAAATTAAATTGTTAACTTTATTTGCTGATGCTCTTGATTTTATCAACTCGTCTGGTTCACGAGCATGAGTCCTGAGACAAAGGTCCTTGAGAGGAGACGCAGTAAGGGAGCAAAGTTAGCGAAAGCAATGCGGATGTAGTACTTCTGATGTAGTCTCTACCATCGAACAAAGGGGCAGATGATCCTCTGTTGGTTGATTGATGGTATCAAAAACAAAGAGCTCCTCAAAACAAAAATTTTTGCGTTGTTCTGGTACTGGCCGGAGTCATCTGACGGGTGAGGGCCACAGTCCAAGTCCTTCAGAGTTTCTCCCAATTAAGCATCCCCTCCTCCTATTTTTCATCACCAGCGAATGATAGTGCCCACTTTCTCAAAGAGGTCAGTTGCTCAGGCGTTCTCAATTGCTTTTCCATTCTCACCACTTGAGAACTTCTTACATTCCTCTTTCACCACTATATAACCGATTATCGAGTAGAGTAGATCTGATTTGCGAGCTCTAAGCATTTTTCTTGATTAGTTGTCATGAAAAGGTCATATTCAGTCAGGCTTCTCTCTTTTAGTACAAAAGCACTGCGTGGTAATGCCGATCAAAAGGAAGTGGCCCGCTTGTCTAGCTCCTCAGTATTCTGGTCCTAATCATTGACGTCCGTTTGAGTTTAATATCTACGTAGTGTCCAGTGGCGAGGATGGGGTAGTGCCGAATGGCTCATCACCACGCCTGAAAGTTATTTTGGGTTGCTTTTAATTGACACCAGATCATCCTGGAAAGGTTAGAGCACTTCATTTTGCGTCGGCTGACTTACCGGTCATTGTACTGGGCACGCAAGCTTTCCAACTCCACTACGGCTCTGAATGGGATTCATATTCATGGGTCCATCTAAAATAGGGGTTGGTCAGCGCCACCCTGACCTTTGACTTTTAGTAACTTTTCGTCTTCGGAGAATCCCACATTTACTACCCTCCTGCTTTCCATTCCGTGCGCCCTCATTCTGTTCGCTCAGTGCTCCTGCAATAGTTCTTTTTTTAGTCAAGTATTTCCCTTTCCTTCCCATATTGTGTGAAAAAATGATTCACACCATCTTTAACGTCTTCATTCAAACAATGAAGTGCCTATGGTGACAGCTACGGCAGTTGAAGATCAGTTTCGAAGAGGAAAATCTATTTGTTTTGAGTTGTAGTAAAGAACATGAATTCTTGTTTCCACTGAGCTTATTATACCTCTTTCAAGGGCATCAGTCCTAATCACAGTACTGTGGGTAGGAATCAAGCAGTGAAATGGCCTCTAATATATAAACTGGGATATGTCCTTCGGAACAGTTCTGATCTTACCGTTCTACGTTCTCCCACAGCTAAGTACCATTGTGTTCCTGACGGGGATACCCGATCCATCTCTATGGCTCCTCCTCCCCCTTGTCCTTCTGCTTTCAGTGGAATTGTTTACAGCTTGCGCTACCTCTTTACTATGTGACGCTCTTCGCTCCGCCCCTTTCCCCTTATCGACGTAAGCTGCCACTACTTCCGAACTCCCTCAGAAACTTCGCTGTTAAAATCGTTTCGAATTTGTTTTTTGATCATCAGAGGTAGGGTATATCCTCTCAGTGTACGCCATGCATTTTCACTTCCTCCATGCAGTAGATGGCTAAACTTCTATGTGTATTGCTTCCTCTCTGAAGAAATTCGAGAGAATCCCACTCCCGCTGAAAGTGAGGAACAACTGGGATCCTCCCGATCGATTTTCTTGTTAAGGCGCTTATTGACTAGTCTTTGCCGTTTGTGGTACTTGGTGGTTCTGTNTGTTCCGTCGTGTGACTTCAGCTACTTCCCGTTAGTAGCTCCTAAGGATTAATTGCCCAGAAAGCATCGAAATTGTCTGCGAGGCTAGTCATCGTTCCGTGGACCAAAGATCCATGTTGCGAGCGCGGTTTCTGCGTGGAGGGCAGCCAGCCGACCATGTGACTATTTTCTATTTGTTCTCCCTCACCGTCTCTCTGCCACGGTCTCCTCCTTCTCACTTGTACCCCCTTGTTGTCGTTGTGAAGACATAGCGCTGTGCTCAGCTATCGTTACAAGCTGTTCATGCATTTGAGTGTTCCTATTCAACATCATGGTTCCCTGGCGGAATTGGAATTTTTTTCTTCGTATTCCATTAACATTATGGGCTTCTGAGAACGATTGCATTTATTGTCTTTGATGTTATTTCTTGGCAATTTCGAGGTGCCGAAACGTTTAGTTTTGAGCCCGTTGCCTCCTCATCTTCCACAAGTTTCTCATCATCAGATCCGGACCGCGGACCACCCTTTATCTACGGCATACCGTTTGAATTGTGGTTAACAGATGGTTTTTCGAGATTCGGATTCGGATTTGGTTAAAAGGAATTTGTAAAAGATATTTGTATCAGTTTCATTTGGTCTTTGATAGTCAACTTTTGCCTGGCAATCACTGTCTGATACTTTGAGCTCATTCGCTTCTTTTTTCTCATCGACAGGAGGGCATCATTGAGCTGATTCGAGCGAGATCTCGGAACTCGCTCTCTTTATCATTCTATCACCTTGTAAAGATTTTTTATCATCTCGTAAAGATCGAAATCCTTCCGATCATCGACATATTTGACCCTTTTGCATGATTCCTCTATAGCTGAAGACGTTTTACACTTCGATTCATTTATTCATCTGAAAACATATGTACGTGAAAATCTATAATTGTTGCCATTACAAGAGTGTGTAGAGGAAACAGAAGAAGGGTTCTAAAAAATCTTTATTGAGCTGCTATAATTATTTTTAGTAAGTACACGATAATTCGGAAGTATGCGGAGTCCTTTGACGTAGTTCAGTTGTACTATGAGGTTCTTCCCAAAGAATTGCACTTTTTTTTGTCCTCTAATGAAATGATTTCCTTTTTGAGCCACAACAGGAAACTACTTTAATGGGTCCTAACATTGTTTGATGTTATATATAGAATTGGATTTGCAAATTCAAAGTGAAAGCATAATGATTTCTGATTCAGTCCCCTTTTGCTGGGAAAGCATTCCCCCCTGCTTAATCAGTCGCGGTTACTAAATGGAAGTGTCATAGGGAAGTACCGGATTGTTTCTTGAACCTCACAAGGATAAAAGTAATTCGTGAGCAAAACTTCGGTCTCGGACGGGGCTCGAAGTTAAGTACTTGAGTTTTGCGCGTCCACATTGCTTTTCGGCTACTATGGCGGAATGACAGCAGTTAACAAGAAAAACGAGTCGAAACATGTTTCTTCCGTATTTAGTCAAAGTAGTAACGCCATCCCACTTCATCCTTCCTTTCTTTCTTTCCTTCCTTCCCTCCTTCCTTCTTCCTTCTTTCCTTACTTTCCTTTTCTTTCTTTGTGTTTCCCTTCTTTCTTTCTTCTTTTCTTTCTTTTCTTCTTTTCTTTCTTTTTCTTTTCTTCCTGTTTTACTTTTTTTATTTTCTGCTTCCTTCTTCATGCCATCCTTTCTCTGCCTTTCTCTCTTTCTTTCCTTCGCTCCAATTCTTTGTTCTTACTGTTTTTCACTCGCTCTTTCGTATTTTCTCTTTCTTTCCTTTTCCTTCATTCCTTTCATTTTTTTCACTCCCTTCAGTCCTCTGTGCTTTCTCTCCGAAGTTTATTTGTTTGTTTTCTTGTTTATTCTTCTTTTCTTTTTCCTACAATCTCATTTTCCATTGGAAGGGATCCACTGGAAGACATTATCAGCTGGATGACTGACTACCCGTGTGTAACACGAATTTTACTATCGTCAACAAGTCACTTACTATTTTGAGCCCACTCCAGTAAACAATGAAGACCGGTTTTTGTCCCGAACAGCTGTCAATTTGCAACCGTTGAGTCGATAACTTGAATATTTATGTTGGTCAATCCTGGTGGTGTAAGTCGTTGGCAGCGGTCCAAAAAGCATCAAACATCTAATTTTCCATTCATGAGTATACTCGCTCCCTCTTAGCTTCATATAATGACTGGGGTTGAGATGAAACGACCTTTGCCTTCGTGTATAATGCCTCCGATCGAATTGATGGAGGCCCTCGCTTCCTTTCACTCTCTTCCAGTATATGATTCAGATTTTTTATCTTCATGACTAAATGAATTTTTTAGTTTTTATGAATATATAGGTCGGGGTTACCCTATAACCAATTGAGGAATTCATTAAATTATTTTGTTTTCGCACTTTGTGCAGTGAGGAACTCTTTTTGATTGATAAAAATTCAAGCTTGTAAATGAAAACTAAAGAGAATGAAAGAGATCAAAAATGTATCGGAAAAAGAATTCCCAACTTTTTTTCCAATATTGGTCCTGTGCAGATTGGTGATGCCGAAAAAAAGGTGTCAGTACCATGCACTGATTCGTAGATATGAACCCCTGATCGAAACCAGCTATTACACCTCTCCAACCTTTCTTATTAACTTGTTCGATCTGTTTTGGCTGAGTCTGTTCAGTCAATCAGGTCAAACATCCTTTCAGATTAATTAGTTCTTATAATTACTAATACTTCCAACGGGTATACGCTTGAAGATCATGCTGATGAAATGAATTCTTTGAAAAAACTTCGGTAGCATTGAGCTTCAGCACCAGTTAACTTTCTCGTCTTTCTATCCCATCAGTGCCATCGAGAAAGGCTTCCTCAAATTCCTTTCTCTACACCGACTGTTTTCGAGAATTGACCATGCGCCACAAGGTCAACCTAGCGGGGGAACTGCCCGTTCTCCGAGAGCTAGCTTCCAAGGAAAATAGACGTTGGTATGAACTCCAATAGTTCCTTGTAGTCCATTGTATTTCCTGAAAAATACGTCTTGAACTTTCCTGCAGGTCGCACTTAGTTCTACTCACGGTAACAGTCCGCAGTTGCGTACTAACAGCGCATGGAGGGGAATACCCTTTCATTCTTGTCACACACATACGTCGTCTCCAACAACTCGCACCTGAAAAGAGATCTGGGCAAGGGACACGGGGGGTGGGGGAAGGGAGAGGTAGGTAAAACGCTGCAAACACGGATCGTTACCGTGAGTTGATGTAAACAACACCATTATTGTATACAAATCTGAATGAAAGTGAGACGTCAACGCTTTCCTACACAAAACCATTTGGTGCGGGGATTTTCAAGTTTTCGATTAGCTTTCCAAAAAGTACGTATCTTGTAGCATGGTAGCTTGGGAGTATGTCGCGTTACTTGTTACTTACTTCCAGCTACTCTCATTTACGATACTATGTAATTGACATCTACCCCTCTGCCCCACTTGTGTATCGTAGAGCATCAGGGTCGGCTGATGTAGGAACGAAAGCGAGAAATTAGAGATATCAATAGAGAAGTGGAGCAATCAGTATAAATTAATTGTAAGAAAAACAGCAGCAGGCCAGTGTTCAGAGCTAATTGAGTGAAAACTATCGGAGGCTTCTGCTGCACCATTTTTTACGGTAGTAGTATCGATGGTATAGTTTCCGTTCAATGGCGCACCTATGTGCAATAAATAAATAAATAAAAATAAATCCCAACATGTAACATAATCTTTTAGGATGTGTTGTTGAACTCGATGTTGATTGCTTTGTTTACGTCCATGGTATTCTATCCCCTTGACTTGAAAGGAAAGGGCTGCCTCCTGGTTCCTGTAGCAACTCATTGAATCTGAAATACTCTGTTTCTCTTTTTGCTGCTACCTATACTTTACTTGAGTGAGAACTCCACCCCTCCGCCTTAGTTTCCATATCTTTTTTCAGTTACTAATAATTTTGGCTGGGTGAAAATCGTTGGTGCACACTATCACGTGCTTATTGTTAGACCGGGAATCCGATACTGGATCGATACTCATCCAGGCCGAGCAAGCCTATCTCTACGAGGTCTGTTAGCTGGTATCAGGCCCTTGAGGTTAATAAAACTTGGACTTGGGCATCGGCTGGCCACCACAATCCATCGTATAGGGCATGTGAGGGATCGGAACGCTACTAAGATTATGAATTGAGTCGAATACGGAGGCGCATCCCTCAAAAAGATTGATTAACGCCCCGAAAATTTCTCCTTTATGACCCGTCAACGCTTTCCCACGTAAAACGCTTGGCAGCAAGTCAAGTTTGAAAGCTCGAGGTCCACGGGAACAGGATTAGTCAGTTATAAACTTACCGACAGATGTGGGGCGCATCCCAGAAGCGGGATTGATCAGCGACATGAAACTTGCTCTTTTTTCTTTGTACCTGGTTGCGTCTCATCCACTTCTCTATGGGCTCCACATAGGATATATAGACCTATTTCTTTTTTCATCTTACAACTAGCTCGCATTTTGCATGCTAATGACGAAAAGACTGTTTTTTCTCCTTGGAAAGAAAAAAACAAAAACATCGTAACAGTACAGTATCACCTTATCTAGTACGCCATTTCTGCATACGTTTAATGAGACCTGAATAACATTAACAGAAATTATAGCAACATTTGAATGCTGCTATAATTCTTGGTAATAAATACGATGGTTCGAGAGCTTGGCTTATCCTTGACAAATTGGCCTAGACTCTGTGTACTTTATTATGCATAGAACTGCCTGAGTATTCCTCTCTTTGAAATATGGTCTTCATAATTTCTGTGGAATTTTATGAAAACTGAAGTTTCCGTACTGGTCGGCTGTTCTTTCAGAAGTGACTATTCCATCAGTAGAAGAGCTGGAATTCATGCCACCTGCTGGAGGCACTGAAGTGATCATTTCTGAAATTGACGATTCTCACTGCATGCAATCTGTTGGTAATTCATCAGTTGGACAAACGGTTCTGGAAAGGGACGAAGGGGTCAAGTTTGATGAAAATGGCCTTGTGAGACCCACGATCGTGGAGTCTTCAGAGGTTCGGTTCTATCATTTTTTTTTTGAAATTCTATTTTCTTTTCTCTTATTTTCTCATGCAGGATATGGCCTTTTCTCAAACCAAGAATTTCTGGCTTATTTTGTGTTTTCTACCACTTTGGCGAAAGGGTGGATTCCGGTTAAGTGCGTAGTAAATAAGATGCCAGAACAGAGGAGGTTCGGGTATGGTCCGGGACCAACCTTCAAGTATAAACCTTAACATAGAACTCAAAGCTTTTTACCTCTAATACTATTTTTATTATTCTACTACGTGAAGTATGTACATGATTTGCTGCTAACCTATGTTGCATTTCATGCAGATGGATCTATAGAGACTCGGGATCAGTCTTTGGAATCTGAAGTTTACATGTTTTCATTCCCATTAGGTTTGAACCTGGGACCCGTCTAACGCAGTGTAAACATCTTAAATGTACTTACCGTTTTTATGACTGTTTCTCCCTGAGATGTAATGGGGGGGGGGGGGGGGGGGGGGGGGGGGGGGGGGGGGGGNGGTTGGGCACATAATTTATACTGACACCTACTACTGGGCCACCTGACACCCTAGCTCGTTTTCATCCTCGGTTATGAAGATTTTCGATGAAGTAGTGCTCGAATTTTTTCTATTTGGTTCACACTGTATTTATGGGAACGCAAATTGTGGCGGGACCAATAGGAGTAATAATGGTTCATGGCATTGAATCCGCTCATTCGAAAAGATTGTTTACCCTACTTCTAAAATGAACTGTGTACCTAAAGTGGCCATGAAGAAAAGCTGATGAATATAGAAATGAGAGAGTTCCAATTGCTCTTCTTCAACAGGGTCTATAAACCGTGTGGACTCCGAGTTGCGCCGCGCATTCCTTTTCCGCTTGTTTTTGTAAGCTTTTTAAGATATTCTAATATTATCCAAAAGGCTCGAAGCCAGCCTGCGTAAACTCGTGGTTCTTTCTCTCAAACAGGTCGGGTACCAGTAAATCGGCCACAGAGTAATGGTGGTCCTGCCAGCTTTTCTTAGATTTGGTCTTAATTTCGGTTATGCATATGACAGGAATACTACTGACCCACTACTGCATTTTTAACCGAGTTATAGAGTTTTCAAAGAGTAAGGTTTTGATCAGAAGTCTTCCAGGTGATTGACCCTTGTGGTTGCCCAGCAAATTTGCGCGCAATCGGAGAAATTGTGAACGACGTCGTCAGTGAAGTTGTGCAAGATGTTCCACCAGAAGTGAAGTAGGTCTTCAATTTTCATGAATTCCTCTGGAAAAATTTGAGGAGTCCTCTTTCATTCTGTTCTGCTCACATATGTATTTTCTAGCGTCCACAGGCTGTACAATCCGGATTTTTAATAAAAAAAATTGTGTAGGTATATGCACAAATTAAAAAATATTTTTCAGGGAGGCAGCATGCACTTCATCGCTGGTTTTCGCTTCATTGGCAGGGCTGTTCTTCTCGATTGCTCTCTACAGATACCTTCGACATCTGTATTATCCAGAACCAGAAGGGTTTTTTTGCAGGTGAGAAGCGGAACTTTTAAAGCTCGTTAAAAACTTCAGCTAAGGAATAAAAAACCTTGAGGAACTCAACCTGCGCTTACTTTTATCATTTTAAATGGGGATACCTTCAACTGTCTCCAAAATCTTTTCATCGGTGGTTTGCGCTTTCGCGTAAAGGCTTCCTTGTGCAGCGTGCAGGCATTTGGCCTGTTGCGACCTCCTTAACTATGAACCCGACCCCACTCAATTTTCTTTTGATACGTTTCATCGTTTTTGTCCTTCCTTGCCTTTTCAGTGAGTCGGAATCGGGCTCAGGAATGGCTCATGTTTACACAGTGGCCAGTTGCAAATAGGTTATACCCAACCTTTTCGTTCTAGACCCTTTGATTGTTGAGTAGCTCGTTTGGACCCTAGTAAGGTCTCCATTCATCCCTTATTCGCGAGCCATTGCAGTTCGGTGGGCCCTCAACTCTCGATGGACACGAAGCATAGCATTCCTTTCGGTCGGAGCTTCCATGAAGAAAACCGACCATCGCGCTGGCGATCATCCTGATATTCGTTTGAGGTCCCGAGAGATCCGGCCAGTAACCCTCCTAATCCAGCGGTCGTCACGGAGTGACGTGATCGCCCATATGACCCTCGATTCCTTGGCCTTCAGGGCAGTTCCATTATCTCAGTTTGGCTACGAACTTCGTACTTTTTAGGATTGGTCAAGAACAAATTTTATACTTTTATGAGAAGATGACTTTATGCCATCAAATATAGGTAAAGCTAGTGTAGAACGTGAGGTGCTTCCAGTGAGATCCACTTCACTAATATTTAATATTCATTGTTAAATGTTGTGAATTTTAGCACATTTTCTTGGCTTTTCGCTCCGTTATTTGACGCACTTTGCGAGAGGCAGCCACCGGGCGGATTCTTCCACGAAATGAGGCACGAATCAACCGTTTTATACGGCGAAGTGCAAGAATGTAAGCGACTTCATACCGTTTGATTTATTTTCTAGAATATGCCATCGGCCGTGTCTCTTGAGAAGTCAAGAACTAGATCTACGAACGGTTTTCTATGAAATTCGGCAAGACTGCTGTATTATTGAGTAGTTTTCTCGAACTCTTCATAAGGGTTGTATGTAAAGGTATATAAGCTTTATTAAGCTGACGTTTCGGCTGAATCGCCTTCTTAAGAGCCTAAAAAATCGTAAGGATTTGTGACTATCCGATCAAACTGAACTGACCAGACTATCCGATCAAACTGCCCTGATTCGACCAGTGTCAGCTGGAGTAGGTAGTTCATTCAAATCCAGTAATTCGAGGAAGCCACGGTTTTGAGAAGATTGGTTTTACCGCAGTGTCTTTGAATGAACACCTCCCCGTGTTACATTTATCGGTTCTTACAACGATAGTTGGATAGTCTCGAAGAATTCACAAAGCGACGGTGAGTGGCACTTTTCTGAATCATAGGCGTGCCCTGGCGGTGTTGAATTTGAAGGCACAGTCCACGAAAATTTTGAGGTACCCCTGTTTTATCGAAAAACGGAAGTGTAGATTGGGAATAGATCGTCGGTTGTGAAGAAAGCGAGATTTGGAGAAAATGCGTCTCCTCAAAAGTAGGGGTAATAGCGGTTGCACCAGGCTACCATGATGGAAATAACATGGCAGAGGTATTCGGACAAGATTTCAGTTGTTGCAATTGCACAAAGAGCTGACCACATCAAGCAAGAGCTGTACAAATACGCCTTTCACAGCGCTGTTGGTTACGAAAAGTTGTTTGATCTCCCTTCATTGGTTTCCACGTACGGTATACGGATTTCCTATGAATTCATTCTAGCGCAATATCTCAAAAGTCATTTTGTCGTGTACTGTGCCTTCAAACGGCCAGCGGATGTATATTTGATAGGACAGACACAAATCGTTACGTTCCCTCCAAGCTCATAGGCGATTCCGCCGATTCGTGAACCTGATAAAACCTCTATACAAACCTCGAAAAGTTCAAGAGGACAACTCAAAAATACAAGATTACAAAATTGAAATTACAATTCAAAATGAAGAGATACTTGATGCGATGTTGATCTGATTCTCATTAGGTATTTTCTTTGTGTAATGATTATGATTGATTATCAAAATTTCAGCGATTTCGAACTTTTTTCAACTTATGATGGACGGATTTCATGCTCTCGGTGTTATATTCTCAAAAATGCTTGAAGGATTGATAGGAAACGTACGTTCTACGATAACTAGCAATTTTGTAATCTTAATTCCTTTAACTCTTAACAGAAGATATCAAGACTGGCTTCTGTGCCTTCTCGTTCCACATTGCTTTGATTCTATACTTACAAGTTTGCGTTCACCGCTGGAGATGTTTGGCATTTTCCCTTCATTTACCGTTAGATTATAGATTTGGAAAGTAATTTTTTAACGCTGGCCATTTAAGTAGGGAAGGCTGAAACTTTGCAGAAAGAAGATTGGAATGGGCTCACGAATGGGACACAAAAAAAATAGGGAGGGGGGTTGTGCAGTAGGACCGAAATAGTCGCGTCGCGACGAGCGACGGTCGCGCGCAAAGGAATGTTGAAGCGAATCGATATATAGAACCGATCGTAATGCCCGTCTCCCAAGAAATAATCGTTTCATCTCTGATGATAAGGTTTTCTGAAAGAATGCGAGCTTACAAAAAGGAAACAGTAACGGTTGAAGGTGTTGAGCAAAAGAATCGGTATCTATATCAAGGGTGCTGTGTTAGGGACCTGGTATTGTTTCAGACCACAAAGTCTAAAATGAGGGTGTAGTTGGCATATGCTGGACAAGATGCATGCAGTAGTTGTCAACAGCGAATTGCACCTAGCGGTAATAGGCGACAGCCATCTACCCTTAGCTACAGCTGATTCAGGTGGGGGTTGTCGGTCGACAGGCGGGGCTTCTGCCCAACTGGTGGCGGTGGCCCCTTTATGAATCCCCGTCATCCTGATCGTTTGTAATACTGTGGAATGGGTCCTGTTTCTGCTGTTACGCCCAGTTTCATATTATATCACCATTTCCCCTTCGCAATTCAACAATCAAAACTTTTTTGTGCTTATATGATTTATATGAGAGTGCTATTCAGGCAACTAAAAAAATTATCGCTTCTGCAGTAGACGCAGAAGGAAACAAATATTGTCAGTAGATTGAATCCGACAGGACGTTTGGAACGTTTTGAAAAAGGGATAGCTGACTAGAAAATTTGAGATATCAATGAAACTTTTCTGTAGTACAAATATTCTTCATTATCATCAGTTCGATAGAATGTGAAGATTAAGACTATTGATGGTAATAATAAGAGTAATGTAGAATGACCAATAAGAGCCTGTTTATGTCATTGATTGTGACTTTATGTTCACGAGTTCATGCGAAACGCTGAGACAACCGAGATGTTTGAGAGGTATAACAACAGATTGAGAAGCCCATCTAACCGTATGGTGAATGAGCAGGGATCGCCAAGCGAAAGGGTGAAACAGAATAGGCAAGTTGGACACGAAAGATCCTAATGGCGGCATAGATAACGCGCTCCATCGATGCTCAGCAATTGGGCGGGGCGATCGCCTCCCGCCCCTTTTCCTTCACCTACTCTAAATGCATGTTACGTGCAGAAAATAGAAAAATTGAAGGGAACTATCAACAGTAACTATTTTTTTCTTTCAGATCGACGATGGAATTGAAGAACTGAGTGAAAACGTATCCGAAAACGTCTCATTTCTGGCACGGTTTNCGCCCCTTTTCCTTCACCTACTCTAAATGCATGTTACGTGCAGAAAATAGAAAAATTGAAGGGAACTATCAACAGTAACTATTTTTTTCTTTCAGATCGACGATGGAATTGAAGAACTGAGTGAAAACGTATCCGAAAACGTCTCATTTCTGGCACGGTTTTGCAGCCAAGTTTTTTACGGAACATTGCACATCTTTACTGATACCATATCCAAATGTGGACAATCGGTTATCGATATCTTCTCTCATGATTCTCATGATCGCTGGGAATAGCAGCTTACAGTTAGATCTCTGATTTTTCTCCTTTTTTTACCACAGAGCATTTTCTGATGCATTACAGTTTGTCGTTTGATTACAGTTCTTATTAGTTTGAGATGTATAAATAGTGGACATGTGATTGGGCCTATCCAGAACGTCCTACGCGGGTGAAACAGGGACACACCATGGAGTAGATTCCAACTGGTGCGAACTTCGAAACAGACTTTCTTTTTTTCGATAGTATAGATTTGTAGAGGTAACGCCTTATGATCATGGACGGCCGTTGACCATTCCCTTGACTATCCGAAACGAGTTATAAATTTTCTGCTCCATCATCACTTTTATGACACACGGCGACACTCAAGGTCATTTGAATGTTCGCGCCTTTGGAATCCCATTTTTCGTGGTGATTCTCTCTTCTCCCGTTCAGGACGTTCTGTTTACGGCCAATGACTTCTTGCAAGGTGAAATTGTGCAGGGATCCTGCGTGGGACCACTTAATATCTCTTCCTGGGTGGGCTGTTCTGCACATTCGACTTACGAACCCACGCAGGAACTCTTATAATTTTTCCGAGTTCTAAGAATATGACTACGAATCGTTCCATTTGTAGATACTATGTAGTTTTCTGTGTGTTTCTTATTCTCCTTTGAGATCCAGCAGTTGCATTCTTTTATATTTTTTTTATCTTTTCTTCTATCGCTACTCAAAGAGCATACTGAATCAGGCTATTTGCGTGTACTTCCATTCAACCTCAGTCAAAATGTGAAGTTAGTTAGAGCGCTGTAGGTAAAAATGGAGTCGGGAAGGACCTTGGCCTTTTTAAGCTTTTAAGCTCTAGTCTACGCTCTCCGTTCAGTTAACAAGTTTGGAACTTGGCCAGTAGTTCATTCATCCATTCTCATGCATTTCCTTCCCTCTCCAGAATGAGGCAGAAATATCCTTCCCTTCTGCCCGGTATCGTTCGCACCATCCCAGGCTGATTCATTCGTGGCAATAACATTCGCTTTGCTGTGGCCTTCTGACAGTGAGACGCCAAGCGTCACTGCTTCCGTCCCTGCCGTCCTTCGGCCCACTCCCACATCATTTTTACCATTCCTCATGTAGGATCTGTCCTAACAATTGGACCATAGCTATTTTGCATTAAAGCAGCTGTACGTTAGCGAAATTAATCCCACTTTTTATGCTTGTGGGGGTTCGCTCGAAAGCAAGTCGATGGCGTCCTTTAACTGTTACTGTCGCCCGCGTTCCTAGAAGAATGGTGTTTTGTTAGATTTCAGCCCATCGTTCTTTTTTGATCCCCGTCGCTGTTACCAAAAAAAGAACCATTTGAGCTCACCACTTCTATCCCATTATTATACATTAATCTTTGGTAAAAAATATGAAGGGCAATCATTGGTGCCCCACGTCTATGACGGCAAGGGCTGAAAAGCGGCAACGGAAAGGAAGCCGATTGAATCAGTTTGTGATGATGCGTTTAACCGAGATATCTACATTTTGGTCTATCCTAATGTCCAGGGGAACCTTAGCGTGGGTAAATCCTTGACCAAGCGCCCAAAGTTAGGGTGAACTGGAACTACTCAGTAGAATGATGTCTGTGGGAGGGCTGGGAAAAGGTGGGCGGCCATCTCCAACTCCGTTTTCAACTGAAGCTTTCTTTCCGGCTAGTTTCTTTCTATGTTTCTCTTTCCATTTTCACTAGCAAATTTCGCAATTAGTGTGTTTTTGTGATACAGTAACAGCACGGCAGGTTACTGGTCATTAGAAAGTTCGAGACTGGGTTACAACCCAGATCTTCAAGCCAGGACCCTAGGCACGGGGTACTGTAGCACAAAATTACGCAAGCTTCGATCCTTCGTAATCCTCTTCATGATGCTTTTTAAATCTTCTTTAGCCTTCTTTTTTTTCGTATGCTATCGCATCGTTTGTATATATTGTATATTATTGGCTCCCATGAATTTTTATGAAAAGAAGTTATTGTTGGCTTATCAAGCGCTTCATGGGTGCTG
>UZAF01020058.1:0-10242 GCA_900617895.1 Haemonchus placei | reverse complement strand
ACCGATCGCGCGACTGGTCGCCAGTCGCTAGCGACCGATCGCGCGACTGGTCGTGGACTATGAAAGATGCCGTTGACATAAGCTTGATTTTGAAACTATCTTTGAATAGAACTCTGATCATATTGATCATGATTTTTATAGGACAACCACTCCTACTCCATAAAAGGAGTGTTGCGAGGTCTCCACTCCCAACCTGGTATGGGAAAACTAGTATCAGTGGTGAGTTTTTATATGATAGAAGGGTCATAGCAATAAAAATTGGATGACGAGCTATGTCGCGTTGGAATATGGAAGCTAAGATTCAAAAATCGCTCGAGAATTAACTCCAGGGGTCCATTCACATAGCTTCAAAGTATTTGTGAATGTCTTCGATAAATTTTGTGTTAATTTAACAACTTTTGAGATATCTGGTGAGATTTTTGACGTAGCTGTGGATTTGCGGCCTGGAAGCGCCACGTTTGGAAAATGGCATGGAGTTGTTTTGAACAGTACGAACAATTATGCATTCTGGATTCCTGATGGATTCGGCCATGGATTTCAGGTAGATGGTAGTAATTTTCATCTATATACATCTGAAAGTATCCGCTCATATCATAACGCTTGGAACTAGAATCAAGAATTCCAATCAAATAAGAGGCTCAGTCTCCCTGAATGCTCTGTCAGTTCCACCCAAGTTAGTATTCGCTCTGGAAGAGGCTCCAAGCTTCTCTATAAATAACCAGTAGCACCGCCCGGCTGACGCCGGGCTCCCTTCTTTTTGTGTTAAGGTTGGTTCCCTGCCTGAACCCTTTCCATATTCGAACACTCTGGTCTAGGAAAAGAGCGACTGCTTTCCGGCCGATCACATACACACACTTGGACACTTCGTGATCTCCACGCTTGCCATGAGCGACTTTTTGAAAAGTTCTGTGCGTATAAGAAACCCGGTCCGTTCCACACTTATTCCGAATTGACTTTGTATATTCACCCAGGTTGCAAACGATCCTCTCTCCTCCTCCATCCTCCCTCCACTCCCAGGTCACGTCCAGCTCAGTATACTGCGGCCTGTACTTCTACTAAGTTTGAGCGCTCCAGGTCCAGATTAACTGCTGCCTATACTTCTACGAAATTCTTACGCTTTAGATTCCAGAAAAAGGACTTATGACTTCCCCTCACCGTACATTTTCGCGCCAGCCCCGCCCCTGTGGGCGGAGTCTAGTATTGGTACGCACCATAAGCATTATCGTCCTGCCACCTGTTCTCCTAACAAATTCAAATACTCAAATTCTAAACTAACAATTTTCGCTGAACAATTTTCGTTTAAGCCTCGCCTCCTGCAGGCGAAGCCTAGTCGTACCACCTATCATCACAGTTTCCATCCTGTTGCTGTACCCCTACCAAATTGGAACGCTCTAGTTCCAACATGACAATTTTTGCTCAAGTCCCGTCCACTGCGGGCGATGTCTAGTCCTGCTATCCACTACGAATGCTCACACGGTGTGGCCTGTACTTCCACCATATCTGAACGCTCTGGGTCCCCGAAAGCGGAACTTACAAGTTTCCTCTTCAACAATTATTCGGCTCAAGTTGCACCCCCCTATGGGCGGAGTCTAGTCCTGCCACGGAATTCAACCTCGAAAAATTTCCAATTTTTATATAATTTTTTATTGCAAGCTCAAAGAATTGTACATACGCGACGTCACCACCGACTATTTTTTGTGTTCTTTCAAACTCTTTTATTGTGAATATAGTCACCTGAATGGGCCAAAGTAAATGAGGTCATCTAAAAGCCTTACTCCATACGAGAGTTCAAGAATCAAAACCTTGACAAAAACGACATCCGTTGCTACAACATGCAGAGCTTGCAAATTATTATTTTGGGAACTTATTGAAGGAGGACCTTTCCCAAACATTCAGAAAACTAACTGAGGTGATGAATAGCACTCCAAACATAATTCTTCTTTCGGAGATGTAAGCACAAAGAACAAGCATCTAATTGTACAGTTCAGTCACACATTTGGGAGGATTATCGAGATGTGCCATATAATTTGCCACTCGAGAATTTTCTTGTTTTTTTTCACTTGTTTCCCTTAAGTTGGCCCGAAGGGATGAGTCAAGGTGCGATACTTGCAAGTTCAGACTTCAAATGCAACCTTGATCACGTGGTATCTTAAGATAAGTTCATAGTTATCATTGACGTTTCAGTGTTTATCCGAGGAAGGAGCCCAAGTCTACTACAAATGCACTGCTGTATATGATCCCAAAACGGAGTACGGTTCGTACTTAATTGATTGCCTCTTGTACATTATTTCTCGAAGTTTCATGTGGATTAGGTATTGATCCCTTCGACAAGGACATCAACGTGGAGTGGCCGCTGACTGACAAGGTGATCGTGAGCGATCGAGACAAATGTCATCAAAGCTTTAAGACATTTTCCTCCAGATAGTAGGCCTACTGATTGTGTGCGAATCCAGTAGCATTGAGAATAGTTGATGACTGCGAGCAATATATATCGATCTATTCCTTTCAGTTAGTTCTATGGATTACTACGTTATTAATATTTGTGTCAAATAAATATCAGCTCTTTTTTCTTGTTGTTTTACTGGCTCCAAGCGACAGGTGCAAAGCAATGTCGACGAGTGTGATCTGTATACATACATACATACATACATACATACATACGTACATACATACATACATACATACATATATGTACATACATTAAATGATATGAAAGTTCACATGACCAAATCATTAGTCACCCTTTCACGGGTATGGGTACATACGTGCGTCCGAGGATATGCGCGGCAAATTGCGCGGCGAAGTGCGTAGCGATCCGAACGACTCTGGCGTCTATTATTGGGGCACAAACATGAAGAAGAGCAGATTACTAAGATCAGCTGATCATACTAATCTACTCTACTTCAAATTTGGGCCCAAATAGTGGGCGCCAGGGTCGTTCGAACCGTCACGCACTTCCCCGCGCAATTTGCCGCGCGCATCCTCGGACGCACGTAAGTTCCGTCCCCCCCCCCCTTTCACCTATCCTTAAAAAATCTTACCCATCTCAGTTTTAATCTTATCTCATTTCCTTATAGTGGTATCCTACTATATATAACGCGCTAAGTGTGTCTGTTGGTTAGTCTGTGTGTGTGTGTGGGTAGTTGCGTGGTTGACCGGAAATTCATAACTGCGGTGCCCAAGGACATAGAGAGTTCAAATTTGGCAGGATAGCAGGCGGTAGGATGGGAACACTAATGGTGGGTGGAAGGGCCCGACTCCTCCCACAGGGGGCGGGGTTTGTGCCAAGTAAATATTTGAGCGGAAATTCATAACTTCCGTCTCCGTGGACCTAAGCGCTCAAATTTGGTAGGCTTTCAAGCGGCAAGATGAGAACATTTATAGTGGGTGGCGGGACCAGACTCCTCCCACAGGAGGTGGGGTTTGAGCGGAAAATCATAACTGCAGTCTCCGTGGACCTAGAACGCCCGAGTTTGGTAAGAGGTTGGCAGGGCCGCTTTCGAACACAAGGGCGGGGTTTATGTGAAAAACTTAAGCTTGGACCTAGAGCATTCGAATTTGGTAGGAGCACAGGCGGCAGGATGGGGACACTTATGGTAGATGGAAGGACTGGACTCCGGACTAGGCAGAAATTCATAACTTTTCTGGGGGGCGGGGCTTGCGGAGAAATGTCAAAATGGACCTAAACGACCAAACTTGGTATGAATACAGGAGGTAGGATAGGAACACTGATGACAGTTTGCGAGTTTAAACTCCGCTTCAAAGGGCTGGGCGTGAATAAATACTGTTAGCTCGACCCAGACGGTTGAAACTTGAAGGCACAAGAAGCTGGCTGGGAACATTGATGGTAGCTAACATAGTAGACTCAGCCGCGATGAAGTCTCTAAATGCTTTTTTTTTCTCTGAATAATCGCCTTTGTGATATTATGCGATGTTCTATTCGGACACAGCGAAGATGACTTACAGAAAAAACCCTCCTAATTCGGAGCTAATACTGAGGGTGTAGAGCTTAGGAAGGAGATTCCGAAGCGCTATTTACGCATAGCAAATTCCTTACAGGAAGGAGGAGCGCCCGGCGTAGCCGGGCGAGCCCATAAGAAGGAGGGAAGGCAGGCTTTAGCCGGGCGGCCTGTTTGGTTTAAATCGTTAAGGCCAATGAAGCCTCTGTCATATTCAAGAAGCATTGAGATTTTTCAACAGTATTCTAGGATGGAAACGTTTACTACAGAGGTAACGGACATGATGGAGATTATAATGAGAAGTGGATATGAAAAGAAATTCATAACATTTGTACCACATAAACGGATAATTTTATATGCTATCAGTTTTTTTTTATATGCTACAAGTTTCCAGGAAAGGTAATTTGACTAGCATCACCGAGCTGATTGATGGAATCGTGAAAATATCAAGTAATAAGCATTACCAGCATATTACCCCTTATTTACTACTGTCCTTGAATCAATTATTTAATTGCAATATTACTTCGTTATTCCCTTTGTCCACTAATCTCAGACTACTGATGAGCCTCAGAGGAATTGAGCTATCCGGCTGAAAGGCAAATCCAGCCTTCCTGGCAACGGGAATCAACAAGTGAGGTCAGGACAATGCTTTTTCCTCCCACATCAAATCGTCTACCTCTAGATAGAGTGCAGGGTTAGTCTGAGTATATGCCAATTCTTAATTCTATGACCGGACCATGCGTGGATGATAGTGCGGTTCATGCAACTTCACCTTCACTTTACCCTACCTGTCCATACCCTAACCTTGATGTATGCTTTGTCCGCTTGGCATATGCTGGATTTCATTGATTTACCTCTTTCTTTGAAAATTGAACGTGATATGATTGCTCCTCCCCATACCCGACGTACCCCTTTCGCTTCTACTATGTCTGTAGTTCAGGAAGCTGGGTGTTTCTATACCACACAGCGCCCTCCATGCTTCAATCTGTGCTGTTTTTGAGCTGGTCATCTTCCCTATCTTCCCTTACCCCGTATCCTGTGCTGTTGCCTTCGTTTGGGGTCAGCATTCCTCATAGAGTTAAGTAAGAAAGGCCTACTAGTATTTTCTTCCATCACCTCCTCACGTAGGCTTCTTTTTCAGAACGGTTCCTCCCTGTAGCCTTTACTGGCCTGATGCCACGATCAGCATGATGGTAAGCTTCAGCCCAAGGGAAGATGATCCTTTTCACTTTCCAACTTGCGAGCTTCTTGAGTATTTCATACAAAGCCCGTTGCCTTGACTACAGCTGCGTTTGCGAGCTTATTGCTATTGCAATTTCTGTACAGGTGAATTCCGCTGTGGTGTAGGCCAGATCTTCAGCCTGTACTTCAAGTGCATCCTTTTCTACTCCAAGATTCATCTGGCTTCCTCATCACAATTTAACTAACTCCACTGGTTTCATCTTTGTCTCCTCCAAAACTTCTCTTCCTTTCTTTTAAGCATTGTAGAATAACCTCTGCCTTTGTTCAGGGTCTGGTGGAGTTTTCTATAGAATTGAAGAAAACCTATCATAACTTTTCGTACGAGACCGTCCCTACCCTACTGCTTCCACGGTCATGTTCTACACCTAGTTTTGAAATTTTTAGAAGGACATAATGTTTGCGAAAAAGGGCCTGTACTGCAGGTGCGGTTTTAGAAGGCAACACTTTGATGACGATTACACTTATGAGAGACAATCTTCTAATAAGTATATGGTATATTCCGCTTGTCCCCTCAAGCCTCTTTTTATTGTGATGTTGTTTTAGCTCAAGGTCTTAAACAGATCAGGGTGCCCGGTCGTCTACTGTCGTCAGAGCAATAGTCTTGCATCTCGGCGATTCGTAATTCCGTCCCTCTCTCTCCCTTTTTCTAGTGTTTGAAAAAATACCTTCCGTGAGAAAAAAGTAAGATAAAATGACTCGATTAGCCATTTAATTCAGGCTAACCACCTGTTCACTTGTTCACGTTAACCCACATAGCTTTTCAGCTGAAAGGGAACAATGTGTAAAGTCAAAGTGTGTGTATGTATGAACGTATGTAATGTAATGTGCCGCTAAGGATATGGCAACGTAAATCACCTTGCACAATTAGAAAGCAATTTTTTCGCAGTCCATTCCGACGTTGGACCTGAATGCTGCTGCACTTCAACCTATCAGCAACCTCATGAAGTTCCCCTTGAGCCATCTCATATTTAGGGCTCCGAATTCGAGCTAGCTCTTCGGCCGATGTCTTACACCCTCAAAGGTGTCGATCATCGACTATGTTCCAGGTTTCTACCTATCTTTTCTGGGGTGACATCTTAGCACTTACAATCATTCTTCTTGCTTTAGCCATCACTGTCAACGTTTCTCGAACTTGTGTCAAGCATCCTGTTCATTTGAGCCTGGCGGTTTCAGTTGCTCGTATCTTACAAATTTATGCCAAGGTGTCCTTCATGGTTGTTTTCAATCAGCAGGAATTTTCTCCTTAGCCTTCCGCATAGATGCGCCCTTGCAATTTTTTGAACTAGTGATTATTCAAGGTTACGAATGATGGGCTATAGATTGTTTGAGGAAACACATCTTTAAAAGAGAATCCTTCCGAGTTTTCTTTTCTACAGTGCTATAGGCATTTCCAAGACGAGCTTACACCTTGCGCAGAAAGAAGAGGGAAAGAAGCAGTTTGTATTACTTATTATTAGCTTAGTACTGTCTCGGTGGAATGCATACGTTTTATGATTAATCCTTGGTAAGATATCAATAATGTTTTTCAAAACTCTGTTCAGAAATCGCTTACATTTCGAGAGGCATGTGGCGCTGTCAGCATGCTCTCATTGGCTGCTTTCATAGTCAGCCGGCCGGCCGGCCGGCCGGCGTGCAGGCGTGCCAGCCGAGGCAGTGCTAGGGGGAGGAGGGAGGCAGACGGTCACTCAGCCGCTTCAAAGGGCTGTAAAAAAAGAGAGACAAGATCAAAAACCATTTTTACAAGCCCCTGGTTGTTTGATTTTTGATCTTGTTCTTCTTTGTTTTTTGATCTTGTTCTTCTTTGTTTTTTGATCTTGTTCACCTTTTTTTCGTACATCACTTACGCCCCGTTCAAGTTATTTTGATAAGACGGAAACCTTACTTATGGTTGTGACATTGTAAGAGAACTTATGAAGGGGGGAAAGCCAAACGACCTAGGAGAGAATGAAGTCAAGCTCAGCAAGGTAATCAATTGAAAGGCGATCCAGGGAAAATCGAATGGATATCGTCATGCCATGGATGTTTGTGCAGCTCAGTGTTGTTTCAATTGAGCGTTAAAATATTACATTCTGTCGTGCGAAGGCGGCTATGACGTCCTAATTTCTCTTATATCGAGCCATTGAACAATCAGATCTGTTCTACAAAGTCGTTCAGGCATTGAAGGCATCCTAGAACTCTTCACACTTATTTGAGCACGGTGACATTAGTTATCCCTCTTTTGCATGTCATGCAAGACCTTAATTGAGCTTCAGTTTGCCATATATTTCCAATGTTATTAGCATGTAGAGGAATTTTTTGCAAACACTTATTTTCTCTTTGTTCTGACTCACCACCCACAGTCGTTCTCCACTTCATTGACTTGTCTCGAATGTTGTTTTTACAGCTTCTCAGATCGCAATGATTATGCGTTGTCTCCTTTCATTTGTTACGGCATTCGTCGATGATGTTTTGCGAAATTCCTAGCAGCGGCATTATCAATGAAAATGGAAAGTTTCCGAAATGGAAATCACAGCAAGCCTATCAACAGGTTCTTGAAAATGTCAGTTTTGCTTCTGCCTCGAGGTTGTTAGGTGGAAATCTTTATTTTGGCCGTTTTCAAGAACAACAGCAATGCCGAGGTCTCAAGATGAGAGAACTTGGAATTTGATCCTAACGACAGGATTCAGTGCGTTTCATATCTATGCGTGAAAACGTGCATTTGCGCCAATAGCTTCATGAACAGTAAAATTTCCATACAATGTATTTCATTCCACAGCATAAGATTATCTGAATAGCGAATTACTAAATCTGTCCCCAAAGACTTGTCGAAAAAGGATCGTGGGCAAGTACACTGGCTTTGGGTCAGGGTAGCCTCATGGTTGAATTGTATCACCATCGAAACTTCGAGCAAAGGCCCACAGCTTAATTACTGTGAGAAGTTCACATTCTGAAGCAACTGTACCTTTCAGAAAGGCTGAAATCATTGTGAAGTTTATCATTCTGTAATTACTTCTCCTTGATTAGCCAATGTCATCAGCATTCAGGAGGCAGAAGTGGAGTAGGAGGTATCATACGTAAGGTCCTACGATCAGACCTGTAAGCTCTGAGAGGATGTCGGATTTGTGAGTAGAGCTCAAAAGGAATTGGTCGAAGCCAACAGTTTGTAACGAATTCCTTCATTTTTTGAGTTCTCGTACTACAGGTGGCTAGGCATACACACTGCAGTCATGTAACCAAGGCCACGAACAGCCTTCGATAGGGGAAACATACTAGAAAAGTCTTAAAGTCTGGAGTCTTAGGGCGTTAATCAATCCTGTCTGTGGGATGCGCCCACGCAATCGACTTCCATTCAGAATCGTAGTGGCGTATTGAATCATATGTGGCCTGTACAATGATTTGCGGTGGCCAGCCGATGTACAAGTCAATGCTTTTATACGCCCACAAGAGCCTGGTACCAATTTACCGGCCCCCTAGGGATGGAAGGCTTAAATGCCCTATCCAGTTATGGATCCAGGAACTTATTAGTAGGGGTGAATAATAACATAAAATAGCTTTTGTGATTAATTGTTGAGTATGTTTCAGTACTCCACACGCTAACTGTTTGAGCATTCAGTATTCTCAGTTAGAAAGTTGATGATAGGAAACTTGAACAGAGCCCTCAAGTTGACAAGACTAAGAATTCATACTGCTTCGCGTATTAAAATCGGGCTAGTTTGGACTAAAATGAAGTACATCAACACTTGCGTTAGTGTACTGTCGTGTAGTGCTCAGTCAAAGCAGTCTTAATGGGAACTATACAATCTACGGAACTTTTGCATCAAGAACTGTAATTAGTTTTACGGCAGTAGCACATTTCTTATTGCGTTGCAAAGTATTTATTGTTGACTACTCTGCTTTCATGTGAGAGAAGTTTGGGTTGTTATGGAAATAATCGCAGACATCCGTCAAAATAGCTACGTGATATGACTACACAACTTACCGACTAGAAACTTGACTGTCGTGTGACCGCAACTCATTTCACGGACAATTTCAATGAGCCTGTTTTTTTTTCAAATCTTCCATGGATATACTAGCATGTTTGTCTACTCTTTCTTCTGTATCGGTTTCGATCCAAGTCATTCTCTGTAGTGAGTAGCCCCGACGGCAGAGGAAACATTTCCTGAAATTCCACACCATCATGAACCGTTAGAATAGAAGGATCCCCAAGGTTCTCAGAAATTACTATGGCTTCGTGGAACACATTTCCTTCTCAAACTTGTGCAAAAAAAAAATCACATTTCCGTTAGAAACATTTATCTGTGCAGTGTCTAATAACCTAGAAGGCTCCGGTGTATTCACGAGTTTTCAGAAAATTCTTGATCTTTCTGATGTTCCTCATTCGAGTTATTTCAATCTAAAAATCACTATCACGCCTTCCTACAGATTTTCGGTCATATTATTTTTGGCTTTGCATTCTGGTTTGACGGCTATTTCTCTTCTTTTTTTGTCACTTTGTCTGCTTCGACTGATTCAGGGCAATGTAGCCTCCTCTGTTGTGGCACGCTGGGGCTTGTGTTTTGAGAATTTTTATGTTTCTTTTCTATGCTTTGCTTACCAGGGAAGGATCCCAAGTCGAAGTGGCCATTTGAAATGGGACCTACACTGCTAGACGTGTTTTTGGATGCTGAGTTCAGATCTGCACTCCAAATTTGCCGAGCGTTTCTCTGAACGGAGTTATGAGGGTGGTTTCAGGGAGCTTAGCATGAGAAAACTCAAATCACATGGATGTTCCTCTTCTCTCAACGGCGGCTTGGTGAAGTGGTAAGCGTGACGCTTTATGGGCGACAGGCTGTGGTTCGGTTTTTTGGGGGACGTGATTTTTACATTAGATAGGATTTTTCCTTTGAGGACTAGAAAATACTTTCATGGTGTGATTATCACGTTTTATGACCTTTTAATGCTTTTACTGACATTTATCCACATAAAGTAATACTTCAGTTTTACTCGCATGCCCATGCACTCTATATTCACAGTGCCGGTGGTATACCATGAATATATGAGAAATTTCCTAAATCTAGCCGGA
>UZAF01020057.1:7735-20205 GCA_900617895.1 Haemonchus placei | reverse complement strand
TCTTCCATCTTACGCCAGAGGTACCAGATTCATGATTTCTAAAGGAGCACTTCTCGAGTATTCCGCTATTCAATGAAATGAGCTGTAAAAACGATGTCCTAATCAGTAACATCAGTAACAACATCAGTCCATCCCTAACGAAATATTGAATCTCCGGAAACCCTTCCATTTTCCTGTTCCTGAATTACACTAGTTTTCTTATTCCCGTTCGGCCTTTTTCATCCGGTTTCCCACATGCGTCTAGCCAGACGACAGACATGTTGATATTTTCTGTGGGAGTGGACGACGGAACGTTTTTATCACCAGTGCTCTTAAAAAATATGAGATAAGTTTGTTCAATTCTTTTCTCATTCCAGGTATCACTGAAAGCGGTGTCATTAGGATTCCTTCTTTTTTTGACTACGTTTACACTCCGAATGCCCACATACTTCCAAATGTTCATCGGGTTTTGAGGCTGTTCTAAAGAGTTCACTACTATATAATTACCTAGTGGTAAGCGGTGACTTCCTGTTCCAGCCCTCCCAGGAGTCCGTCATCCATAACTGCACTGACTTCTCCTACAAAAGAAGTCATTGCAAGTTTGGATGCCGGGCTCTGAGAAGGACTGCAACGAGGGGTCCACTTGTAGTCTACGTCTACTTGTCAAGACACCTCATATGAACCTCGTTCAGCAGACGAAGCCAACATAATTGAAAGTTCAGTCTGATAGCATTGTTATTGCACTATAGTCAGTGGGGTGAATTCATGCGCTTGGCTATGAAGTGCTTCACCTTTGGATGGTTTAGTTCGTGCAGTAGAAAATGCTAGGAATTACGACGAAATGAGTTGAACAGTAATTCTAGTCGTGAGGCCTTCAGTACGGGTACTGTCACAAGGTTGAGGTTATCCTAACAAGCTAGAAGTAATCAAATCACCACACTCTTGCTATTACAGTTTTTGGAGGGCATTCATGAATTTCATTTGGCAAACTTTTCCATCTCGCATGTATCAGCTTCGACGTCAACGCAGAGATCTCATTATTATATTGTATACTGCAGATTATAAAGACTTCTGTTCTACGATAAACCATTACTAATGAAAAAGCTGGGTTCAGATGAAGAGCATAGCTTAAGATCTCAAATTTCAAGAATAAATAACCGAATCGCTAAGCTTTACTCAACCAAAACATGAATACACTAGACAGTAACTAACATTTCAACTAGATTTAACCGTTTTCCGTCGCCATATCTTCAACATCATCCACATGGGCATCGATGGTAACTTTCCTGATGACATCAGGTTGTTCATTGTTCTGAGCGCCCTATTCACTCGTAGGTCCTGTTATGCGATAAACAGTTGTCACCACACTGTACTTACGATCGGCAAATAATGTCGAAAGGCTTCGTATGTGGAGAAGTAGGTAGTCTTCTCCGCATATTCACTACTCCTATGTACTACTCGATGGAGCTGGTACCACCATGTTCACCGGCCTGCTTCACTCAATGCGACAACTAACGATACGAAATACATACGGTATCAAAGGGTTCCCAGTCATACATATCACCTTCATGGGCGGTTGTGATGTAGATGCGCTAACACACACGTTCGGTCAAGGGAACGAATCTTGGCTTGATACTTGCCTAGGCCAATCGAGGGTTCTAGTCTTTCGGGATTAGTTAATTCATGCTAGATTGGTAGGATGGAAGCGCTGACGTAGGTTGGCCACTAAAAGTCATTGCATAGTCCCTCAGCGCGTTCAAAATGCCACTACCACTCTGTATCACGAAGGTGATCTCTATTGATCAGAGATCGCGCGGGAAAACTGCGCACGCACGCCGACGTCCCGTGCCCAAGTTTCCTTGATAGATTCGGCGACCGCGGATTGAGCATCACCGTATTCTTCTTATCTTTGATTTATCTTACTCGCTTACCTACTTTGTTCATCTCATTTTAACATTGCGCATTGCACGAAGTTTTGTATTTATGCATTCTAAGCTTTGTTATTTGTTTACTCCATCTTGTTATTGATTCACTCCTTCTTCACTGAATAAGTCATTTGTTATCTGTTCTTGCGTATTATTATTCTGATATTTGCTCACATTTGACTACTCTCAACTCTTCCATGAAGTTCTCCATTCCTTTTACCGGTTTTGTTCGCACTTCGTACGGTTTAGTTTTCCAGGTGCTCTTTTTGATATCTCTACGTGCTCATTAACACTTCTCGTGTTTGTTACGTCAGTGAGGTGGGAGAACCCCTGAACGCCTGAGTTCTTGACGTGACGTGAGGTAGAGCATTTCTTTTAGTGCGCGGGATCTTGGATTGGCGTCAATCATCGTTGAGGTTTAGGTTTAGAGGTTTAGGCGGGAACGGAAGCTATAAAAACTCGATGCACCAGATTCGAAGTGGTTAGTCACGGACTCACCAAGAGGGATCCTCTGCGCCCCCGCACGCCTTTCTTTTTTTTGTGTGTGTGTTTCAGGTACTCGCGCATTCGCCACTGTGGCATTGAGCGTTTTCTGTGTCTTGTTTGTTGCTGTTCGTTGCAATGCTTTTTTGTATATATGCCGAATAAACAATTTCGGTGCTTAGTGTTCGCTCACTGTGCTCGGCCGTAAACCGCGGTAGGCACCATTTGCACAACCACGTTTAATTACTCAAGTTTGAGCTATTTGCACGAGTCGGTCACTGGACCAACCAACCTCAATCGAACTCACATTTGGTGCATCGGCCGGGAAAATAGAGAATAACTCAAGCCTCACTTCTATGCAAAAGGCGAATTCAGCCTTTATAAGAGCCACTTGGAGAAGGTGCATCTCGAACGATGTCACACAACAGATGAATGAAGATGTGCGTCGGGAGCATTAGTAATGGGCTACGACTTTTACAAACTTCTAGTTCTCTAGGACGATACGTTGACACCTCTAAAGACAAGTTTTTAAGGAAAAAGGTACAAGGAGTGTCCCTGGATCCGACATTCACTGCAGACTTCGTTTGCAAGAGATTGAATTTCTTTAAAATCTTTGTCACAAAATCCATTCGTGTCAAAAACGGAAATTCATAAAGCCCAGTTTCAAACGGAAACAGAGACCCATGAATCCATCACCGAACAAATCAGGCGCATGTTGGCAAGGCTCGAGCAGAAAATTGATGAAAGATTCGGCAAATTCGGCCAGCAACAGGAAAGATGCATCAACAGGTTGACTGATCTCGAACTTGAGGTCAAGGAAACATAGGATCACTGCTTGCAAAAGCAGGAGAAAATCAAGGACATGCTGAAGGACTCCATTAAACACGGTCATTCTGTTGCAGAAAAACACGTGGATTCACCGTTTCCAGTAACACCATGACGACGCAGCAGGAAAGAAGAAGACCTCCTAGACTCGAGAACGAAGTCGTTTTCGAGCATTCTGACGGAGGAGACATCGACGACAATAATAACGACAGAGCTGAGCCACAAGAAGAAGGAAGGCTCGAACTCGAGCATTGGCTAAACGTCCTAAAGAAGCTGGTCGAGTCGAAGCGCAAAGTTCCCGAAATTAAGATCAACATGCACGACCCCATGCAAGACAAGGGCCATTTTTTCGATGTTCGTTCCGTTTCGCCAAAGGTTTGCACAATAGAGACAGCTGCCCAGCTGTGCTGTCGACAGCTCCTTTTGATATCTCTACGTGCTCACTAACAGTCCTCGTGTTCGTTACGTCAGTTAAACGTTCAGTCAGTTAAATAAACGTTTAATTACCCAAGTTTGAGTTTGAGCTATTCGCACGACTCGGTCACCGGACCGTCCTGCATCAATCGAAGTCACACTCTGAATATTCCACTGCTGAGGCTCATTCCACAAGGGTCAAGAGACCTCGTGCTTATCACCTCTACTATTCAAAGGGTAGACGCAAAAGAGCTAACAAACACGTATAGACAGACATGCTAGGCCGATAATATAAAGTTGGATATTGATAAGAAGGATATGAACTAAAATGCTGTGCTCGATGCACCCACCACGCGAGAGCAAGTTTTAGGAAGAGGTGGTCACCGTAGCTCAGGAAGTGGATGCAAAATTCTATGGGTCGGATGGCGATTAGGAAAATATTTTTCGATTGAGATAGACATCTTTCATAGGAAACCATGCGCAATGGATATCCATGGTTCGAGAAAAGCAATCCCGGTGAATCATTAACACCAAGCAAAAATTTGAATCCAATTCCAATTAAGTGACTTTTCGAACAATAATTCTGTTATCATTCATTCAAGTTGTATTCATATAAAGGCTTACATTGTTCACAAATTATGGTTATCCAAGAGCGTTTTAGCAACAACTGAGCAACAGCAAAGTGCCTGGATGAGAAGCACTACCGGTGTTTCTTTACAGACTTTGAAAGTGAACGCCTGACTTAATCACATACTCGGCCACTACGGCGAGCACTGAAGCATTACAAGACTATGTGGGATGTGGATAGTGGATTTTTCAAAATCATTTGAACTAAGATAATCACCTACGAAAGAGCACAGAAACGTACTGGAGCCGAAGACTGATTTTCGCCCTTCTAGGGCATCGGACGAATACCGCTGGCCCCAAGTCTTCCGGCGTTAATCAAACATGTTTGAGGGATGCGCCTTCGACTTCCATTCAGAATCGTAGTGGTGTAATGAACGCGTATGTGGCCTATACAATGACTTGCGGTGGCTAGCTAATGTATAATACAAGTCAGTGCTTTCATCCTCCCAGACGAGTCTGGTACTAATTTACCGACCCCGGAGAGATGGAAGGCCTGATTGGCCCTTGATCTGGTATTCGAACCCTTGACCATGCATGTGTGTAGTGTGCCACTTGCCACCACACCATCTACCCCGTGATATAGTCGCATTTCATGAATTGAGTTTACCACAATATGTTTTTCCACAAGGCTCCCATGCACGAAGCCTTGACTCTAGGGCGATGAACTTGCTTCGACATGCTTACAAATACCGCACTACGGCCTGGGTGGAATCGCCGGAAAACTCTCAGAACCTCCACCAACGTCATATTCATACCAGGTGCGGTGGAATCGAATGCAGCCCCGAGCCTCATACTGACTTAAGCTGTCGAGCCATTGGTCGTCGGAGAAGGTTGAAAATCCTGTGCTGTACTGTGCCACGCTAAGAATAAAATGAGATTTGACGAGGCTCAATTGAATGATTGTTTTTTCAACAACAAGGACGATGATGTAATAGTGAGAATATATAATCCGAATGCTGCATAATCCGGACTTGCGAAAGAATTCTAAAGTACCTACAACATAGCTTATGACTCCTTCCCAGCGTGATATTCCCTGAAGCATGCATGAACAAGAAGGAAGGCTGGAATAACGGTGTCGTGAAAGACTAAAGTCTTTTGGCGTTGATCAATCCCGTCTGAGAGATGAGCCCCGCTATCGGCTTACATTCAGAATCGTAGTGGCGTTTTAAGTGGGTATGCGGACCAGTTGCAGTGAACAGTTGTACAAACTAGTATACTCCCAGACGAGTCTGGTACCTATCAACCGACCCCAGAAGGATGGAAAGCTTGGTTGGGTTGGGCGAATATCGATCCGGAATTCGAACATGCGACAACCGTCCCTGATGGTGTCATACTCCCGTAAGTTGTACAAATCCCGCACACCGTTGTATAGGCGGGGTCAGATGAATTCGTTAAAGAAATTGGCTTTAACGTTCTGGGCAGGCACAGCCCAGCTTTTTCTTCCTCCGTTATAATGAGCATTTTACTAAACCACATGAAACTACTGGTTAGACGGGAGGCTTCATCATATGGCTGAATTGAGCGATCTTGGATTGCTGCTGTAGGCTTTACGTCTTTTACCGGAACTAATTATTGAGGAAGGTGATCGACTTGGTGAACATTTCAAGTAACTTGTCGTTCTCAAAGTCTTGGAAATACTTCTAAGTAAGTCATTTCTCCAATGAGGAAGCCATGCTGTAGTATTACCAAATTCCCACGCGTATACTTGTATAACTTGAGCAGTATGGGACACCATCAATTCTCATGTAGGAATGAAAGCAGCGTTAGGTAATTTCACTAGTTTCGAAAGGAAATGGAAGGAAGAAGATCTTCGTAGCGGGCATCCACTCATTTTACCTTTTCATCTTAGAAATTTACAAGCGGATGTAAAGGCTATTCTTTCTTCAAGAACCGTTCTAGCACCACTGTTGTCTCCGAAAACGATTGAAATGGCAAATACGATGTCTAATTTGGGCTCCTTAGCTTTTCATCTGCTGGATATTCTTTTTAAACTTGGATCATCTCGCTAGCGGAGGCTCCATGATAACTTGTCTACTTTGAACCCGCTGACTTGCACTCTTTCTCGAAGTCCTCTTCTCCGCTTTCACACGGGTGCTAGTAACCGTTCGCTTAGTCGTTACTATAATTTTCCCGTGTCCTAGTCGATGATTCAACCGCCAACCCATGTGATATCTGACCGACTGCTCAGATGGGAGTTTGGGATGAGAATGTCCGGGGTGAGAAACTGCATTAGATCCACTATAAAGCAATCCACGGGACCCATTACTCGCCCTAACACTTGCGGAAGGAGTAAAGGTGAGAATATTTCGTTTCCCATGTTTAGGTGTACGTCAACATTGTTACCATATGAACGCTCCCTCAAAAACTTAACTAGTATTTCTAACAAAACTGGAGTTGCAACGAAATAAAGCTACGTCAGCGGTTTTCTCGTTCATTGGTGAAAGAGTCATGGCAGAGAAAAAGGAGCAGACAATCGAATAAGAGAAACAGAATTATTCTTTTTGGAAATTTCCTCATATTTCCGTTATAAGTGCTGAATTGCTAACAAATTGCAATCACTACAGTGTAACCTGAGGAAACATCAAACACATTTGCAGAAATAATTTCATACGTGTTACAAGATATGGTCAGATCTGTGCGGAAAATTAGTTTATATAAAACTGACTCGTCTTCTTAGTGCCAGAGTAATCCCCTGAGAACAGAGAAGATTTGATAAGGAACGTCTAGGCTTGAAAGAAGCCTTATAAGGTGGTTTATTTGTGAGGCCAGCGAGCAACGCCGACGACAATAGCCACTTCCCCACTTCCTCGGACTTTACTCAAATTTCATTTTAACATCTTGACAGTGCTATCTCGTTTCTAACCACATCCTTAGGGTGAAATATTCGAGAAAAGGAGACTGGAAAGTACAAGCATTCAGCTTCGACTGACTTTTCAGTTTGAGTTAAAGTGAAGCGCCTGTCACGTTACGAGTCCAAACCTATATCCGTCTCATCGTAAGCCCCTTCGTCAAATGAAATTTTTAGCAACGTTGAGAAAATTGAAATGTTGCTCAGCTGACATACCGAGAAAATTATAGACGTGGCAACTAGATTTTCAATAGAATTTGGCCCTTCGGTTAGTATTTCTGTCATCTGAAAGGGATATGTTATTAATATAGGCAAGAATTTCTACTGGAGGCTGTGACTAGTTGAACTCTACAGGTCTTTGTTCTAAAAGACTCGAATGGCATGTACGTGAGCGTAGAAAGATTAGAGAAAATGTGAAGGTTGAATGAGGAGTGATAGTGCCAGGTAAGAGGGAGGCTCACGCGGATTATTAAAAATCCATCGAGCTCTGGATTACTGATATGACAGGATAGCTAAAAATAAAGGCATTTGTAGAGAAAGAGCTGTAATAATAAAATTTGAAGCGAGTAGATTGAATAAAAAGTAGAAGACAAAGTTCAAACGTCATCAGAGAATCAAGTTCAAGGGGATGAGAAATCAGATCGGAGTCAAGAGAAAACCCTGAAATCGTCCCACACGTGGGCCATCTTTTCGACTACCCAGGTTGTCAGATTTCACTGATTTCGGTCTCAAACACGAGAAATGTTAAGCATGCTGAGCAACACTAGATAGCATAGGTAGTAAACTTTCGAGCAAACGTAACTGGTAATATACTAATCTCTATATCGAGCTGTCTACGATGGTGCCGGGGAAACAGGTGAGTGGTTGGGCACAGTGCAGCCTCCGCCCACAAGTGTCCCACCCACTTTCTCGTCGACCTTCATATTCAGTAGTAACGACGGTAACATCGATGGAAAGACAGAAAACGAGTGGAAGCTTTTATGGTTAGGTCGATAATATTTTGTAATCGGACATTATTTTTACAATCGGAGCATAATAATTAGAGCGCTTAAGTCATTCAAACCTATTCATTAAAATCAACAGCTACAAGCTTGTTAATGAAATGCTCTAATGGTACTGATGATTGATGCTAGAAGATAAAAGCTGCTGTTGAAGCTGCTATAAGAGATAAGGAGTCATGGAAATAACCTTTTAGAACACACGGAACTTGCTTTTATTTTATTGTAATTCATTTACAACAACAAATATTATGAAACAACAGTTTCGGATTTATGTAAGCATATCGCTTATCACACCCAACTCTCTGCACCACTAGTGTAGAAAGAAAACGAAGGGGACCAAAAGGAGTGCTTTCGAAATGCGTCGTATATTGCAATTTTCCTAAACTGCATCGTCATCTGTATACATTAATACAATAGTGATTATACAATAATATAATACAGTGATTAGTTAGGGTTATTCATACCATAATCGTATTTCCACCTCCTGCCCATTCCCGAAGTCGAGCCGATTAAAAAGTCTTGGGTTCCCCATTCTATGCGAGTGGAGCGATGTTGATGCTACGGGCACCAACTGCCCCAAAACCAGTATCTTGGATTGTCACCTTTAAAAACGTGACAGAGGATTTTCGATCTTTGTATGGCTCATAAACTTGTACACGGCACTTGTGGTCACGGTACCAATTTCTTCAAGCTGATACATTCGAGGACTGGGTGTGGCTCCATGATTATTCTTCAGCACGTCCTAAAACTAACTTGCGAGTGAGTAGCTTTATCTTCAGGGCTGTCAGTGACCATCCAAGAGTGCTGAAAAGTATGCCCGTCTCTTCATCGCTACCACAGTTCAAACGCCAAGTAGTTAAGTTGCTACTGAAGGGAACTGGTCCTAACGTTTCTTGCAGCTGATTAACTGACTAAGTTATCTTTGTGTTGCGAATTGGTTGCTCGTACAAATGTTCGATGGTTACATTGCGTTTCGTTTTCTTTCTCACGTTTTCCTTTCGCAGACATAATAAACGTATAACTTAACTTACAACGTATACTCAATCCCAGCACTGGTTCATGAGACGGGTATCAGCCCGAGATTCGTTTCCCTGGGAAGCCCTGTCTGATAGTGGACCGCATCACTCTACATCACCTCCGCCTCCATGTCAAACTCTGAAAAGGCATGAAGGTCCAGAAATCAGTAGAGTATTACCGAATGTTACTTCTCGCCTCAACGTCTATCATCCCTCACTAATACCTGAAGCCTTAGTGTACTTTTTCCTGCAAATAATTTTTTCTAATTTAATCCCTTAATCACTTACTTCTCACACCGGTCCAATCTCCTGCTTCTCCTCTCCAATTTCCTAAGTGATTATCAGTTTCCTATACAACACTGCATGAGATTATCACCAGTTGCACGCACTTTTGTAAAGTTCTTTGTCTTTTTATAGATGTATAGGGGACCTTTTGTTGTTACGTCGTGTTAATGAGGGCATGAATGAATCACCTTCCAGAGGCATTCGAGTAAAAGTAAAATTCTCGTATAATGAGAAGGAATGGGCAGAATTTTCTGATCTCTCGCGGCTGCTATTGGATTTCATCCAACTTGTGATAATATCTTCCCAGAAGCGGTGCCCATGTGATGCGTGATTACTCAAGCTATTGTTTTCAACTATTATATGCAGGCCGATGAACAGGGCCCTTGAAATGGCAAAAACACTCCTGGAAACGGTTGCTCCGCGTTGGCGTAAAGGTTTCATGGCTTGGCTTACATTGATGACTTCGGCGAGCATCAGAAAATTAGCTGCTCTTGGATAGCTCGCAATTTCCCACGATTGGAAAGTATACGAGTACTTTATGCTAGGGAAATAGTACGTACCAGGAATGCGAAAAATACGGTGAAGAATTTAATCATAGGATTCTGCCTTGACGAAAGAGATTTATTCCATAGCACAACTTTATAACAAGAGTGCACTGTTTTATTTATTTTTTTATTTCGTCAAGTGTTTCCCTTGCGCATTTCGGTAATGACACCTATGGTACAGCAGAGGACAAGGCAGACCAAATGCCCTCAAGGAAATTTTGAAGAAGATGGGCTCTCTTCACACTTTCTTCAGTTAAAGGCACAGTTTAGGACAATTTTGGGGGTATCCGGTATTTTAGAGATAGTGGTAGGTAAGGCCTACACTAGGACAATGGTAAAGCATAAAAGGCTAAAAACAGTGAAAAAAAGGAAAACAAGCGGCCGAAAGAAAAAGAGGAAAAAGTGGTTAGACGAGATTCATAATGGGAAAACGGTGGTTAAGTGAATTTTCGCGGAAGTACATGAATGCGACGCCATGTGTGCAATGGCACACAAAACACCCAAACAGCTGATTTAGACTAGATTCTTGAAACTATTTATTCCCCAACTGATGTTTCGCTGAACTTTTATGTTTATTCAGTTGTTCTGCACAGAAAGGTGAGTAAATTCCCTTATATTTATAATTTTACGATTAAATGTACCTAAGTTTCCATATAGTACGTTGTTTTATAAAATGCATGCTAGGATTTCAATTTTTCTTATTTGCAACGCATTTTCTTCATTTGGGGTCATTTATGTGTTCTTGTACAATGTCAAGAACACTCTTTGACTTTCAACTGAAGATTTATGCTCAGTTGAAGCCAATCAGTTGAAATGCAGCCGAATATTAGTACCAGAAGGAGGCGGTCGACCAGCTGACCATTCCTGGCAATTTGCCAATTGGCGTATCGATTTTCCACCAACTTCGCTCCAATGCGAAAGTGGTGAAGGAAAATTCGAACGCGTAGTCAGCCTAGCGAGGGGCGGAGCCCTGACGTCCCCCAATGTTCCTGCCCTAATTGTGCCTTATTCTAACGATTTCCGACCTCATTCCTGCACAAATGGTATTAAAGGGGGCTTCGAATTCAAACTATATGCAAATCTCCGGAACCACCTTTTCCTGACCTGTGCCTTTAAACGCGCCAGCTGCAAGGTTCAAACGAATTTTTTGCAAATTCCAGCAAAAAGCTTAAAATTAATAAATTTTAGCTATCAGGAAAACCAAACTTTTGCAATAATGAAATGTAATGTACATTTCGGAAGAAGCCTTGACAAATTTTACAACTTGAGTATGGAAAGCACATGGCTTGTGCGATTCTTCTGTGGAACTTGCCTGATATCAATTTTTCCAATTCAGTTTTATATAATTTGTCTAGCGCACTCAACTGCTTTCAGATGATAAAGTATCTGCAGCATCTGTGAAGTGCTCGGGACTGATGCACATCAAGAGGGAAGTATATTAGGTCACGGTAACCATTCCGAATAGTATGGGTAGCCCCATACGTGTGGTAACAACGAAGGCAGCTTTAGCACATTTCGAACAGCTACTTCGAACCTTTGTAGTCAAAAAGAACAATGATCTAAAAGTAAGTGGTAGTCCAACGTCTTTGAAAAATCTTTGGACGTTCATCGAGCCCTTTAAAGGACACGCTCCCTCATTTAACTTCAATTTACATAGAATCATTGGGGTGGGTTGAATGGGTATCTGGCTTGAGCAACGATTTGCGGTGTCCAGCCATAAATAAGTCAGTGCTTTTTACCCTCAAATACAAGTCTGGTATCAATTAAGCGACTCCGAGGAGAGGGAAGGCTTGGCTGGCTGGAGCGGATATAGATCCGGATTCGAACCCATGAACAGAGTGTGATAGTACGCCACTTGTCACTGCATCACCTCCGCCAAACGGTGATTCCAAAAGTCAAAATTTTGTTTGTCTACTTCTTTGACTGGAAGGGTCAGTACACATTCTAAATATTTATAGAGAAGCCGAGAGTCCTGGCTCTGACACAGGAAGGATTGACAAGGAGCTGAAGAGGTCACTGCACGTACTACCGACATCAGGGAGCATCCGTTAGTGTGAGATGACGAAGTAGATGGCTGGTGAAAAGAAGTGATGCGATGGGTATGAGATTATAATGCTCTTAAAAAAACCCTTCAAATTTGTTATCCCTTCGTTTTGATTGTGACTGCAGAATTCAAGGTAAAAAGTGACTGGTTGTAAATATTGGAGCATGAAGCGCTGAGGTAGAGCTGCCAAAAACAATGGAGAATGCGAAAGTTTGTGGATCAGTCACTCCGGTAATGTCAGAATGGCACATAAGGGCAGGGATAGCCGATGCCTAGGAGGGATCGCGATGAAGATCAATGGGGTCGATGGTTGACCAGATGATTGTAGGCGATCTGGAGATCAGGCAGGAGTGAACTGCCGTGATAAATATGCTTGAGAAGAATGGTCGTGGCACTCCCCCGGAGACCTGTGGAAAGCGCGCCTCCAGTCTTTTCATCGATAGTGCCCGTCAAACGAGTCTCAGGGTTCGTAAGCCTC
>UZAF01020056.1:1985-12038 GCA_900617895.1 Haemonchus placei | reverse complement strand
GATTAACTAATACCAGGCTTGTCTGGAAGGATAAAAGCTCTGACTTGTACATCGGCTGGCTACCGCAAGTCATGTATAGGCAAGATTCACCCTCAAAACGCCACTACGATTCTGAGTGGGAGTCGAATGCATGGGCGTATCCCTCAGACGGAATTAACTAACGTCTGAGACTTTTATTATATTACGAATCTACAGGAAAGGAAATGACTAATTTGTCTGAGCAGATCATAAATTTCCTTGTATTTTTCCCTCCTCGCCTACGTTTTTCCTTACGTCGAGGTCTGGTTTCACCAAGAATCTCACCATTGTGAGAACCGTCGCGGCAGGACTTATTGAGGAAGTTTTGTGGGTAGGGTATAGTGAGTTGTCTTGTCGTGCATGACGGTTACCATTTCGGTTGCCAAGCCAACAATAGGATATGAAAAAGCCAATTAGGCGAGAAGAGAAGAAAAAAGGGACTTTTGATGGGTGTTTTCAGCTCGCCGCGTTGGTGTGACCTCAAGGAGGAAGAATGCTTAGTCGGCACTTTTCAGCGGCTTTTTGTGAGCAGGACCACCTGTAAAGAAGGTGCTTGAATATATGAGAGAAAACATCTCAAGATGAGTTCTCGGGGGCGTAATAAGATGTTGTTGCTGTTTTTTTTCCTGATTCACCTAAATGGGGCATTCATAGCTACTGCCAGTGGAGGGGCGTCATCGTTGCGGAATAATTTGTTTTGTGAGTAGGCGTTTCAAGATAATGACAATTCCAATATTTTGAGTTACGAAGGTTGCTTGGAAAAAGATACAATCACGCTCTTCCCCTATTGCTGGACTCCATTTCATCGGATAGCAACTGTCTCAGAAGAAAGAGTCCACCAGAAGATTCTTGGCAAGCACAGCTACGTTCCCTACCAGGGAAGAGTTCCATCTTCCCATGGAACTCTGAGTAAAGACGGATATATCGGTAGGGTTTGGAATGCTATTTACAAGTTCAGATATTAAAACTAAAGTCAAAATTAAATTTGTAAATAGCATTCCAAACTCTAACGATATACCTAGGCCTGTGCCCGAAGTTTTATGGGAAATCGATTCACTCCCGTTTAGTGATGATTTTCTCTCCTTGTAAAACATCCTCAAAACCTTCACAGTATGTAACTGATTCCTAAAACTTAGTTCACTAATTGGATTTTTTTATTTATTTTTACTCTCCAGCACTTTTTTCAAGGTTGACGAGACAGTTTTTTCTTCCCCTTGTCTCCTGGCTTTTTCTCGACTGAGCGCCTCCCTGTCGTGTCTAGCTTTATTTGTGTCTTCTAATTCACATTTTCTAGGATTAACTTCACTTCATTTCCCATGGAAATTTCTCTCATTCATAGTAATTTGCATTATCGGAGTTAATGAGTACGGGGAATATGCGAAATAACACTCATCGATGAAAGACAGCGAATAACAACTATTGCCCTCATCTTGTCTTCGAGAAATACCTAAAACAAGTGATGTCTTTGTAATCCCAGTTTCCTGGACATTTATAAAACGACATTTTGAATTCCATTTAGGACCGAGAAGTAGAAATAGCGGAGTGGAAGAAGCGTGTGATCATACGTGCATAGCTACGATCCGGGATCGGATCTAGGACCGACCCTTGCCTAGATCAACTGACTCTGAGATACAACCTTCTAACTACCACCTATTCTCGTTTGTCAGCAGCCATCCTGCCAGCAAAAAATACGATTCCATGGGAGATCTCGAAATTGGTCCTTTTTACTGTCTTTCCAGCTCCGAGGAACATCTCTGAAGTTGAGGGACTCAATTTTTCCCCTGTCGCTGGCAACGACTTGTTGATAGTGATTATCCATCTAATGTACATTTTTGATGCATCTCGCTAGAACAGAGTTCGGTCGATAAAGGGGTTAGAAATATGCGCAAACTTTCGGGACAAGCTCATACAACTTGTTTTGACCATCTGATGATGCTCATGACTTAACTGAACCCATCAAATGAGACCATACAGTAGAACCTTTGAAGTCGAGGGAATGGGTTAGGCCGATCAACTAATGGAAAACAATTGCTATCATAGCCGTCTGGCTTCCTTTGGTGTATGTCATGGCAATGTATCTTGTCGTAAGAAGGCATGCTTTCTCGCTCGAACTGATCTTCCCGATGGGGTTGGCTGTATTCTCATACATTTAGGTAGCATACATAAAATTCTTTCAATTTTAAGCTGATACATTCGTTGTAATGACAACAGGAATATTTTCGAAGCACTTGACATGTTGTGCCTTTGGATAGGTGAAACGGATACGATCTTCTGAAACTGAAGGGGAGGAAGCGACTCTGACCACCTGCTGCTTCTGCTCCACGTTCTTTTAACTTTATCGGATCTTTTTCTGACGCCACAGTTAAATTAATTGCTCCGTTGTTCGCACTTTTTCGTTCTCATTCAGTTCGGTGCAGTGATTACATCATGCTTAATGAAAATTTGTGATGAGAATGTAGAAAATGTGGAAAATGGAGAAAATGGCAGTTTAAGAAGCTTTTGGACAGAGGGGATAGAAGCAGAATGTCATCGAGCATTGGGGAAATTGCTTTAATGAAAAAGAGAATTGCCCTTTCTCAGCGATTAACGAAGAACGGCCAGGGCCCCATTGGTCGAAGTGGTCATAAGTCATTTTCTACCAACGGCCATATATCAAACCTCTGTTCACTTCACTAATAGGCAACAGTCGCTATCTCAACCGCTTCGAATCATCTGGTGTATGTCACGGCAATGCATCTTGTAGGAAGGCATTGTTTCTCATGCGAGCCGATCATTTGAGCTGCTCAAGTGCATGAGAATGAGCCGTGGCTGGCTCAATCTCATGCACTTAAGCAGCCTACATAAATTTCTTTTCATTTCGAGTTGATGCTGTCGTTGTAATACACAACAACTGGATATCTTTCACACTGGGCACTTGGATGGGTAAATCGCCCAGTAACTTCGTCGTTGGCACTTGTAGGATGTAGTAGGATTGTTTCTTACCAGAGCCTGAGACGGTTGTCAACAGAATTGCCCTCATTCTCCTTTCATAAAAACATCGTGTAATGTGTAGGTCAGACAGGACCAGCCAAAGTACCACGCTTGGTACCATGCCAACGAACTTTCCGCCAAAAATCCTTCCAGGTTTTAAAACCCGGGTAACCACTAGTCTCCAGAATAGATATTTTCAGGAGGTATCCCCTCCTATAGCTATTGGTTTCAGGAATTTTGTATGTTGCTTCGCAATTCTAAGAGTTCAAATTCGTTGTCGAGACTGTTCCCATGTCGTTTTCCGTCTGTAGCTGACACTTTCAATTCAAGGTCGCACCAACATAACGGTTTTTCGCTAGTAACTTTCTTCACAGGTATATCATCTGGAGAACATAGTCACGGGAGACGGGCGTTAGGAACGATTTTGGGTAATCGATTTGCCGCACGCGGCTGTCGCGGACCACTCATTCGCCGTTATTATAGCTCTAGCGTTCTTCATACAGCTCAATCGATGTGCGATCAATGTTTTATGCATAATTCTACTATTAGTACTTTTGTTCTTGTATTTCTTACCTACTGCTGCATCCTACTACATTCCTTCGCGCGCGACGCCCCTCTCACCGCGACGCGACCATTTCGTTCCTAACGCACCACACCCCATAGTCACTGGTAACATTCTCTATCAACAGTAGCTGGTAAAAACCAATTTTTGTTACTGAGTTGCTTCGCACTACAGTACTCATCTTATGCTCAGTGATCGAGTTGCAGCACTTCGCCTGAACTGATCTTATTTGTATCCAACTGACATACGCTTCAGTGAGTGTTGTACGTAATTCTGTTTAATCGGCATTGAAGACATACCCCGGTAGTGTTTGAAGGAAATAGTTAATCAATTAATAAATAGGCATACATATAAGGACTAAATAGTAGATGAATGACTGGTTGGAGGTGCCGTGGAATGACCGAGTAAAACAAATCGTCAAATTTTTACGATTCAAAAAACTGATTGATGTTCCAACTCGAACATAACTCGCACTCATGCACGCAGTTGCGACGAAGTCATTAATACTATTGAAATTTTACACCGTCCACATAGTGCCAGCAGTACGGACAGCATGCCTTGTAATCCAGTCATTCGAATTCGGCCCTGCTGTGGACCCATTCGGAACATTCCGGTAACGCAGTTGGCTTGTAAAATGCTTTTTTTTATCCAATCAAAACCCATTCATGCAATCTGCCCGGTAGTGTAGAGGTTTGATTAGCTTGATCCCCATACTCATCGCAAACTATGCTAGTGGGCACAAGGTTGTCCTGCCCTTTCCTTTGAGCCTGATTTTCACAGTTTCAATCGATTCGATCAAGGCAGTCGAGACAAAGTCTACCGGGTGCAGTTTTATTACGCGACGGGCGAAAAAGCGTAAATCAACGTCGGTCTGCGCTCTTCCGTCATTTCTGTGAAACAGTTCTCTGATTTCTTGACTGTAACCGTCAATCTACTGCTGTAATTTGTCATCTTACTATTTTTGAAACGAATAATCATAATCTCTACATTATATTCAGGTATTTCTGCAAAGCTGCTCCTGCAGCTTGTTCTGACGTTGCACTTTCAATAACAGAGCGCTTAGATTGCATAGGATTCCCTTCTCCCGAGCGTCGCCTTTCTCCTTTTCACTAGCAAATCAATTGAGTACAGGCGACTTGCTTGTGCATTGACTGACCTGGCCAGTGCTTCTTTTTTGTCCATTTTACCGCAATGTTGTAAAGGTGAGTGGAAACGTTCTCTCCCAGCAGTGCAATATCGCAAGGGAGATTATCTCAGAACATTTCTGAGAGAAGTTCTCATTCCCTCTTGTGGAATTACATGACTAAGCCTCGCTAAGTATAATTGATATTAGAGGGATGAGCCGAGGTGGATGCTATAAAAGAAGTTTCCAGAAAGGGCTTCAAATTGCTTCACAGTGGCACAGTTTCGGCTCTTGACGTCCCGTCCTCCCTCATCCACAAAGTTTCCCATTAAAAGAATGGGCTCCAAAGAGATGTCCCACTAGGGAGAGCCTTTGACACTACACCGTCCTAATTCGTCCAGCAGTATCACTATTATTGTCTACTTCAGGAGAAGGGACGTGCCCCAGAAGTCTTGCTTATCCCCGGCCTCTTCAGGGAAGGGAAGCTCATCTTCCATTACAGTACTGTGACATCATTGCTTTTTACAAATCGAAGAATTATTTTTAAAAGATAAAAGGGCGAGATTGGCGGCTCTAATCAAACTTTTTCCTAGTTGTGACGTGCCTGTGCTCTCATATTCTTCCCGCGGTATGCAGCATCTCAGGCCACATCCCAGTGGTGAAATTCCAGCTACTTCGACCAGGTTCTTCTGATTTTTCGAAGAGCTTCCTTTGTCCCTGCTATTACGACAGTCTCTCACATCAAGGACACGATTAGGGGTAAAAGTTGGGCCTGAGATCAATCATCGTGTCCCCCTGACCACATTAGAAATGCTGGATGCCCCTGCATAACTTGGTTTGAGACTCCATTAATGGTGATTACGGGCGAACGCTGACCGTCATCGGCAGTGGGTGCTCCGTGGGCGGTTGCCCGTTCCCCATTGCTGCTGCTGCTGCTTCTAGTGAGAGCTGAAGCTCCCTCTTTTAATATCGACGTTTTCAAAGTACATCGTGTTTGTGAGCCTTGCCCACTCTTTTTCGTACGCGTTGTCTTTACATTTTGAAGATGAGCTAGACATCACAATAGAGCTGCTATTTCGTTCGTCGGCATGTCAATTTGCCCATCACGTCATCAGGGAGGACGGAGGCGGTCCAGTCTGATTATGCTAATGAAACATGTAACGAGCAGCGGTATTGATGAAGAGCAGTCAGTAGCCATCTTACTTTATCTAATTGTAGGGACTGAATGAGATTTATTCTTGCTAACTTCAAAAGAATAAGAGGTTTTGAATTTCTGAGCTTATCCACAGTTACTAGAAGTATTGCAAATGCTGGCGTGCGCCATGCCATCACCCTATCCAATGTTTTTTAAGAGGCCCCAAAATCTCATTCAAGCTCTGTTTTATAAAGTTGTATATAAGTTGGAAATAGCACATTTGAAGGAAGAGCTGCCTCTGAAATTTAGCACCTCTCTACTCTTTCTGGGAGGTTCAATAGGGACCACTTCTAGGGAAGGAAACTGAACTAAAAGCTTATTCGAATCCTGTCGTATCACAGATGCATGGCTTATTCTGAATGGACTGATCCGCAGCACCTTACTAGTCCTTTTGTGGGGGATGAATAGGGATCATTAGAAGCCGATTTCGACATCCTTCATTGTTCACGAGTGAAAAATCTCAGTGTGGCAGTTCATTCAAGGGTTTCATAGTTATTATCCAGAAACTTGTCACTAGAACTGTCTCCGTAACTGCTAGCTAGTCAATTTTTGAGGTTCAAGTAGCTGCTTAGCCGAGAGCTCAAGTGAACACTTTCTTTTAATCCATTCTCGCTCGGCTAGATCCATTTAATAGTTGATTTATGTTTGGAGGGAATTATTTCATTTTTTAAAAGTTCTTTTTTTTGTATTTAACGAATCCATTTTTTTGTTATTTCTTATCTGTCTTTGATTTATAAGCTAATCAAAATATCTCTGGGGATTTTCGCTCTCATTCTACTCATCCTAGTGCCTTCAACTGCTAATGATTCCCTCACCATCGTAAAACTGTATTTGCGCCGAAGAAACTGCTATTAATTGTCTTGCGACTGCCCATGGTCTCCATCTTATTCTTATCACCTTCAGGATGGAAATTGTTGATAGGCTCAGAGGGTTACATTACTGGGTATACCGTGATGCACATGGACTCACAAACAGCCAATATCCTACCCATCCTAGTTTAGATCCACCTCAAAAACCTTGTTCTTCTTGGCGGGATTCAGATTTCCTCAACAGGGTGGCGAATTGTGAGCCCGAACCCGAAATTGGCTATTTGACCTCACTGAACTCAGTCCTACATGAGGGCTGAGGCTTACCAGTAAACTCCTCATTAATCAGCATTTCTCTCGATCTTACTGGAATTAATTTTTTCTCAATTCTAAGCACTCGGCCCGCTCACTGTTGGTCCTGACAAGCTTTATGTTAACTCAACCTTCCGGCAATCCATTTTCAATTCCTCGTTATTTTTTTTAAACGATTCTTTTCGATTAATCCCAATCCAATCAGTATTGTGACTTATCGATCTCGAAATTCTCACGTTCTCGTGACGCTTTGATCGGTTTTCCGTCTATTTTTTCTGCCTTCGCATAGATTCCTTTCGCCTTAGCGCTTGTCGACGTCTCGAATGATCACTATCGATTGTCTTCGACTTCATTTTGAAAATCAATCTGTAATTGTTCAGACCCGACGGCAGTCGTGGCGTCCACATCGGATTGGAGTTCCCCACCGCGTCGACGGTCCATCTCAACTGTGTGCGGTCCATCGCACCGAGAGATTAACCAGTTCTACGCACAGTTCTTTCCGGAAAAGGTACAAAAAGTTGGCAACCGCCAAAATGGGTTCCGGAATCTGATTTCATGGATTTTCATGGATTTTTTCAGGAAATTCCGCAAGAATATGGTGGATATAATGCGTCGTATATGAATCATACACCTCATCACAATATGTATTTCGGGGTGAGTTTTTTAAGCGGAAATAGAAGTTGTTGGGTAGACCTGGAATCCATGCAGTTTACGGTAGACAACACGAAAGTCCACAGTAATACGTAACTGTTGCATAACTTCCAATAACTGTCACATTTGCTGCTTTGTTTCTTCCCCCACCTACTTCCCACTGTCCAGGATTCTTCCCATAAAGAGCGAATACAAGTACAATCGCTCAAACACCGCATGGTAGTCGCTCTATGTGCCATGATCCCTATCATGCTCATCAGTCTCCCATTTCATTATTTAATCGAGGACCTCCAGTGACGTAACCGTCTGCTTTACAACTAAACTATCCTATAAAACGAAAAGGGGGAACATTATACTGGTAATACTTCACTATTCAACGACGACTGTGTTTTCAAAATTGCAATTTTGGTTTAGCAACTAGTGATTAATTAACAGTATAAGAAAGGCGTAGATAAGACGAATAGAAGGTAATCTGATCGTTGACTCTGATCGTTCCCTGCCGGATAAAAAACGCTTTCGATATCCGTCAAGAATTCGATTGCTCCTTGGCCTTCGAATTAGTCTGTTTAGAGAGGGCGATCCTCAAAGTGGTATGTGCATCCCCTCGAACGGAACTGCCATCGATCTTCCTGACCGATGGAGTTCTCGGTTAACTTGAATCGGTTTCCTTCTCGATATCCTGATAGTCCCAACTGCGCCTTCCATGTCTTGCTCTGGTCTTGCTCTTTCACGTGGTCCCAGGCCGAAGACATGACAAAACGGCTTCGAATTTTAGCATCTTTTGCCCTGGTTTGGTATAGCATCTTCTTCTTGTTCTTCTTCCTAACGTTCATTCCACACCGTCTCAGGATCCACTACTCTTGTCAACAGTCTCCACTTCTTTCTATCTACGGCATCTTCTGCCGTTACCTTAGCTTCGGCGAAGTCCAACTTAATCACGTCCCGCCATCTCTTCTTTGAAGCTCTTCGTGGTCACACCCTGAGCTCCTAACGGCAATGGCCTCCCTGACCGGATGATTCTGTGGTCGTTCCAGTACTTTTCCAAACGCTGCTCTCTCATCTTCAGCTAGGCAGATGCTGTTTGCATAGCAGCCTCGACGTCTTCATTTCTGATCCGATCGTGCCGCGTCCAACTGCAGGCTTTCGCATAGCATGTGAGCANCCATTTCATTATTTAATCGAGGACCTCCAGTGACGTAATAGTCTGCTTTACAACTAAACTACCCTATAAAACAGAAAGGGGGAACATTATACTGGTAATACTTCACTACTGAACGACGACTGTGTTTTCAAAATTGCATTCTTGGCAACTGTTTCAGCATCTAGTGATTAATTAACAGTATAAGAAAGGCATAGATAAGACGAATAGAAGGCAATCTGATCGTTGACTCTGATCGTTCCCTGCCGGATAAAAAACGCTTTCGATATCCGTCAAGAATTCGATTGCTCCTTNAGCAGGTGGTTCACGTAGCTGTACCATATTTCAATGCCATTTGTGAATCAGACCGAATTATTCATAAATCTTAATTTGACCAACTCGACTGCTCCCTGATCCCTTACCTTCGTAAAAAGAAGCGGGAGCGCCAGGATGCCAGGTGACTCTGTCGTACTTTCGGTCTGGGATCATCCTCTGTGGCTACTCATTTGAACCAAACTAACTTACTACCTCTCAAAGTCCAGTTATAAGGATCCGAACTCGTCTGGCAGTATAAATGCATTGACTTGTCCATGAGGTACCCCCTCAAGTTTTTGTGTACATATGTTAAATGCCACTATGATTCCGAATGAAAGGCAAATTGCTGGGGTTCAGGGTTCAGGAAGGGGCTGATCAGTTTTCCAGAAACTGTGCCGAAAGTTCTGGAGAGCTTGAAGCGACTTTTGAACAGGAGCCATGGAAACTTTTATCCTCCCTTTTTTTAAGTTCATGAAAATTCTTCGAAGTTCCTCTTCGTGTAATTAGCCATAGTACAAATAACCGCAAATGTTGCGAAAAGGGATTCAGAATGATTCGCAGCAGAAAACTTTATTTATCGATTTACGCGGTTATGACTAATTAAATAAACCAGTTGTATTGATAACATTTCTAACCAATGGCATCATCTATTTTCCAAGTGAGACGTGTAGTCCAGATTGGGATGCTTCTAAATTGACTAATGGAAGTGACAAGCCTTTCAGAAGCTTCCTTTTTCGTAGATTTACTATTTACTTATTATCGATGACGTAGCCAATCAGTGGTTTTCCAGATAAACAGGAAACTGTCACTTGCAGTAGAGCTCCCAATAAACTCATAGAGAGGTTTTTCCCAGCGCCCCCATAATAAGATTCCCTTAAAAACACAATCGTTTAGAAGCAAACCCAGGGAAGAACCCCATTTTGAAGGCGTCCATGTTACATTCACCGTACAGTCGGTTTCTAC
>UZAF01020055.1:2857-15888 GCA_900617895.1 Haemonchus placei | reverse complement strand
ACGCGTGTGTGATAGTGCATCACTTTCGACTACGCACCGGAGAACGTTGCAAATGGATTAGTTCAGTGCGTACTACAGGGGTTTATGTAAGATTTAGCCTCTTCTGGAAAATCGGGGGCGTTAATTCGAAGAATTTCTCAATAGCAAAAAAAAACATTCAGGACTTTACTTATGGTAGTAGGATGAACGAGGGCGAGCACGGCGAGATGGTCAACTTGCTTTGTGGTGCTGACGCGGATGAGAGCGGTTTTTCAGCTTATCCACAAACTTTCAGAGATATTCCATTCTCGACGCAATACAGTTAAGTAAGCCCAAATGCTACCCAGTGCCAATCTTTCATGACAAAAATGAAACATGTCTGTATCGCACTATTACCTTTGTATCTCCCAAGATATATGGAAACAAATGAATCACCTGCTCTACACCTCTAATAATTCAGGGGCATGCATTTTTTGTTTTTCATTGCACAGTAATCGGAACAACGTTCTTGGTGTTTAAAAGGACAAGACTACAATAAAAGACTCTACTGCTCCTATGTAGCGGAGCCCATAGTCTACCATTACGGCAGAGCGACAGGAATTATACAATGCGTTGCATAATTATAAGATCACACTCGAATTTGGTTTACAGGACAGGCAGCCAAGCACATAACCTTCTGGCACCACCATTGGATTCATCATCTCAATAGCCCTTATAAATACATATATGTACGTGCTTTGGCTTACTCAACTTTTATACTAACTTTTGTATTAGTTATTTTCCTATTTTTTCTCCGTTTCATAAGTATAAGATGACCCCGACAGCGCGAAGGTTTCGAAATCGAGTGCAGCAGGATTTGCACTTGGAGGGATCTGTATGGGAGAGAATGTGTCGCAAATATGTTTGGAGGCAATATGCACTTTTCATTGCGAGGTCATCTCCCTTTAGAAGAGAGAACACAAAATCGAGAATTTCGAGTACAGGGCTCACGACGGCAATTAGGAGGAGAATCGTGAGATCCCTCAGCTCCGTTAAAGAATATTCGAAGATTACAGAACCCTCACGAGGACAGGATGCCCGCGATAGCTAACCGCGAATGACGAGAGGATAATGCCAAAAACTAAATATTTCGGACAAAGCCTTGTTGTGAACAAAGTTCGATCAGAGTTGGTGTCTCTGAGTCCAAAACTACTTTATGGGGAGCCGTGAAAAAGAGCAGCAGCATTGCCAGGGCAGCAATGAGGAGAGCTCCGAGGCTTACCGACCACCACAGGAAGGCGCGACTTGAATTTGCGAAGTTGAATTTAAGATGATATTGGACCAAAGTCAGCCTGTATCACCGATTAGGCATACGGTCCAATACTCTCATTCAGGCCCAATTTTTCGATGGAAAGAAAGTTCATTTGGAAGGCCCCGATGGCTACAACTACTACTGGTATGACTTACGAAAAGAGCCAATCAACTCTAGTCGGCGCAACGACCTGGTCCTAACCACGTTTTTCAGCAGGACAGTGCTACGATCCAAGCTAGACATTCCACGAAAGACATATTCCTTTCCCAAAATTTCGAAGTTCTAACATGGCCAGCTTGCAGCCCCGATGGAAAATCTGTGGGGCATCATTGTAAAAAAAATTGCCAGTTTCAGACGATGGAAGAGCTCAAGCAGGCATGTACTTGAATCTTGGAATGAAATCTCCGGCGAGAGTAGGCTATTCGATATTTGGCTAGAACAAGGAAGACCCATCAACCAAAAAATATTTTTTTGCCGTTACTAATGATGATTTTTTCAAGTTTTCAAAGTGATTTTATAGTGATGGAACGGCGAAAAATTCAAAAATTATTTATAAAAATGTTACGGTAGAAGCAGATGCAAGAAATATCCGTGCGTGGGGGTCATTTAGGATGGTGAATATGATAGTAGCGCTTATAACTTATCTGTTGGATACTTATCTTGTAAACACCAAATTTGAAGGTGATCTTGCACATATGGAACGCAATGTACATTTTTTTCATAGAAGCAAGTGAAAGGAAGTATTTTCTAGGGGTGCCAATGCAGTACAAGCAGTATCTTCTAATAGCTCTTTCTTCAACATACTTCTCCTATTTGAATTACCACAGCTGTGAATAAATTGGAGCATTGTAACTTAGCACTGCCCATGGGCTTCTACAGGATATCTGGCAGATCAAGTTTCACAAAAATGGCGCCACCAACCTTCCAATCATTCGGAACCACGGGAAGCGATCGTAGAATGGATCGGTACCCATAAGCGCCTCCATCATCGGATCATCACTTGGACTGAGCTGATCGGCTTCGTACATATCACGCATAGATTCGAGACGCTGCCTGTAATGGTGAATTTCATATTAACTTTACTGTCTGGTCGCGTCCAGCAGAGCTCCAAAAAGCCAGTGCTGCACTCAATTCAACAGGAAGTACAGAATGTGCAATGGGAGTCATGCAGTAGGTGGCCATCAGAGGAGAGGTTCCCTCTGAGGATTATCATGCAGTACTCATTCAGCACATGCATCATATGGAAAGAGAGAAGCGTGCACGAGTGCAGTAGGACAGGCTACCGTACCTGTCGGGCACGAGACGGGCTGGATTCAGTTGCAGCGCCGCCAGCCATCCCTCGGCTACCGTTTTATATGGTGGATCAGCAGGTGTGCCAACCACGGACAGTTCGGCGTTGTAGAAACTACGCATATCTTCCAAGCGCTGCCTATAAGAGACATACGGGTACGGTAGCCGGAGTGAGAGTCTGTCAGGCAAGCAGGTTTGAGAAATGTTGTAGTTGAATTGTGGGTAAACGATTCTCCAGGAAAAGTTCGTAACATCACAGAAATATCAAAAAGTGGTATGTATTCTGAAAAGTGAGTGCGTCTAGGGATGACTCGCTGTGGTTGTAGCCCTGGCACTAATCGACGAATTCCTTGTCGAAGAAAAATGCAAAGAAAAAATACTCATGTGGTGAGATCGAAATTTCAAAAAAAAAGTTATTTCCAAGGTAAAGTTCATAACCAATCTTACTGCATCTAATGGTTAGGGTTAGGTTTGAGATTACGTGATTTCGTGCAACCACAACAAGTAGGCACAGTTAACGAAAAAATGCTTTCCGAGTTATGTCCCTGGAATGAGTCCGTGGCATCCAAATATGTTATTTGTGGAACTTGTAGATCAGAAAACGCATGAACAGGGCGCAATAAAGACTCAAAGATCGAACCGGTCCTTTGCCACACCCATAATGGACGAGTTGTAACGGCAATGTAGAGGCTGCCCCATTCATAAGGGACATGCATACGGAAGTTCAAACATTAGTAACCCATGGCGACAGTGGGACGAAATTCTCCATTTTGACTTATGGATAGATTAGCCAGTTCATTACGTAAGTACACCAAATGGAATCTCGTCCAAATGCCCGGATTTTCGCTTGGTAATCTCGTACGACCCCACCTTTACTTCTTCAGCCTTATATTTCACGACTTCCCCTACTTTTTTTTCGCTTTCTTGGTCACCGGTGCACTATTTTTCACAAATAGCTTTCCAACATAAAAAGGTACCTCTAAGTCATCGTAACCTGTGCCTTAGGGACTCCGTTGATATATATCCAGAATGAAAACTCATGTCGGAAACATGGAAATAAGTTATGGGAACGATCAGCACTCGATTGGCTCAACTTAAATGTAACATGGTCAGTTTTCAAAAGACGTTTCTAAGATATTGTATTTTTCGTTCGGATTGACGTCTAGGAAGCAAAGCTCTGGCTACCACTAGGTAAGCTAGGATGCAAGTATTCTAGAAGAGGCGACTAAAACGATTATATTCTAATAACAACAGGATTTTTCTACTGGATTTACACCGAATAGTGAACAATAATGAGCTTACTTAAGTTTTTCAATACTCCAATAGTGACTGGCACCATTTTTGAGATCCTGCACTTGGATGGCGACGACTGTTTTCGGATATGGTCGAAGGGTGAGATCCTCGCCAGGTGGTAACAGATCCGGTGGCAATGGGCTAAAAATAGAACGAATGTTCTTAATACTTACTAGCTATTTATTGAATATTGTAATATACAAGTCGTTGAGAGCATATCGCATTGAGCATACCGTCTGCCAAAAATTTTGGTGAACGCCTCCCATTAGAACCCCAAAGTGGCAGGGGTTCTAATGAGTGGGATAGGAACTTAGTTTTCGTGATTCGATCAACAAGAATCAGAAACTGGCTGAGTGAAAACAATCACGTACCTGTACATAGTGTCAGTCAACAGGACAAACTGAAATTGGACTTTCTTTTTCAGTTCAACTGAAATCGCATTTGCTTCCTTCACAAATATCGCATTGCCCCACAAATCGTCTCTGACCTGAAAAAGTTGGTCCTCGAGCTCCAAATGATATATGCTATGGATTTCCCTTGGCGTTGGAACGATGAAATGCCATGGGACTACTAATCTTCAAAGATACTGCACAAATCAATTGGAATATAATTAGTAGCTCAGATTCGAAAGGATTCCAACGCACCGAAGTGAACTGGTGGTATCTCCACTTGATGGCGGCTTTTCGGGCCACCTTCTCTTGACCGATTGTCCATTTACATTCTTCGGCTGCAAAAATCACATTGAGTTCATTGTCTTCTTCAACTCATTTATATCACTTGTTTCTCAGATGGATTGAATGCCCTCGATTCCAGGGGTAACTATGCGAACATAAGGCCTTATGTTTCCAAAGTACTAGTATTGATCAAAATTATCGGTTTTTACGAGAGCGAGAACAAACTGTGTGACATATAATCTTACAAGTATGTATTAATATAAAATTCATGGCTCTCTTGGGAATGGGTTACCCTACTGATATGAAGGTTATTCAGTCACTCGTAATACCGCATATAGAAAAACCAAGTGCATTTGGTATGAGATATGCATTTGAATACACAGTTAGGATGAATTATTCAACCCGCTGGATAAAATGAAAATATTTGGAGGGAAAAGAAGAAAAACTAACCAAATTCCATAAGAGAACTTGTGAGGAATCGTTCTCCTTCCCAACCGGAACCGCATGAGCTGATCATGGACTGCGCTAAGTCAACCTGTCTCTGTAGACTCTCAATACGTGTTTCGTACTCCTAAAGGATGTGTCCATAAATAAAGAACAAATACAAAAATATAGACATAAAAATAAGATATACAGTAGCACTCAAAAGTCTTCGGTGAAATGCTTTGACGCTTTTTCGTTCACAACTTTTTTATTAGTAGACCAAATCGCGCGAAATTCGGATATGTTCAACTAGAGCATATTTCACCCTACCCAACGCTATTTGACTACGAAGCTGCAACATCTACAGATAGAGCAAGCGGTAGCAGATTTTGCTAAAATAAAGTTGTTGACGTCTGCACTTATTCGCACCTTATGTGCGTTTTTCTCATCTATTGTGTTCGGCATTACCGCTTTAGAAACTTTCGACATGCAAAAAGGAAAGAAATTCCAGAAGGGCTATCATTTGTAGTTCCAGTTGATTTTTTGTTTAAGCCCTTTGGGATATCTGGAACATTGTCAGATTGCAGGTTAATAGTGGTAAATGATCGCAATACACCCGTGCTACACATATTAAAATTTCGCACGATTCGATCCACTAGGAAAGGAGTTACGACTGAAATGTATGACTGCAGAAGCATTTCACCGAAGACTTTTGAGCGCTACTGTATAAGGTAAAAATACTACCAAGAAATTTCCAAGAAGATAGTGATTAAACCGACCTTAGTCTGACGTAGCATTTTCAGTTCAAGTTCTTCACGTTCACGTCGATATTGGCTTTCCATTTCGAGAAGTTTCTTTTCCATTTCCACCTTCAAATCGATACCCTGTTTTTCCAACAGCTCTTGTTGGGCATATTTCCAGTCGAGAGGTTGTTCTGAAATGACGAGGAATAGATGAAGGAGTTGAGTGTTGGCGGCAGAGGTCGCCGAGGATGAGCTGAGCGTTGGTTTGATTGTATTTCCGGCAGGGGGTGTCCAGCAGTGCGTGCGCATAGTTCGAAAGAGAAACGGCCAATACACTCAAATGCCCTCTCTGATTGCAGACTCGGAGAGAACTGAGGACAAAGCAAATGCAGTAGATGAATAGAATACAAAACGAGTTCTAATAATTAATTTTCAAAAAGAACAGGCAGGCAGGCATACGATCACGTCACCGCAGCAAAAAAGATTGCTTATTCGAAAAATGGATTGAATCGCGGAATTGACGTGGTCAATCACCAAAAATCAGAAATTAGCACCACTTGCTTGAGGTGATACGCTTGGCCCTCACCTCTAAACTCCGCCAATTCCCAAAATTTCGGTTTTTTTTTGCGAAAACACCCTTTTCAGCTCTGATCAGGATTTGCATAAAACGACTGTGACTTCGTGATGCTGCTCTCAACTTACTTTTTATTATTTTTACTTCTATGTTTTTGAACTTTCCAGTCATTCACGGCAATAAAAATCTCATCACGAAATTATAAAAGGTATTAGTCAAAAAACCTATAGCTTCCAACAAATTGAAAATCCCCGCTATGAAAACCGAAATTGTGGAAATCTCCCTGTTGAATGCGAGCGCATGCATATGAGTTAAGGTCAAGCGGCCATTATCGTATGTGTGGTACGGTATCGAAGTACCGTATTATAGCCCGATCAATCTGGGCGGGCTTGCTATCCTACTTTTTCAAATAGAGATTATTATTATTCTATGTAAAAAGTTCAGGGCATCCGAGATAGATCAGCTCAAAACGTCTCACTCGTTTTATCCGTTACTTGATAAGCGTATACCGGTTAAGGACGACAAATTGTGCCGACTCTGCCTGGCCTCTTGTGGATCATTGTAGCGAAACACATGATAGTTGCCGAGTATAACACGTGATCCAGTATGCAGTATTGTTGGGCCCTTGATTGGACGTCCATTCACGAAGCACTGCGCATCCTGAAGCAGTACATATTCCTTAGCTTACTGTGGGCTAAGTATAGGTGTAACTTGCACTAACCTTCTTTGGATCAAGGCTAACACTACCATCCTCGTTCACAAAATCGCAATGATGTTCCAAAATTGCTTGTCCCGAGAGTAGAATGTCAGGACGTTTTGAAGCTTCTGGACGGCCAACACTGAAAAATTCCTTTCATGAAAATTGAACATCAAAATCAATTAAATGCATAGCGCTAAAGCCTTCTACTTAACCAATGAATGAGGCATTTCAGAGCTTACCCAACCCCATGGCATTTCCTAGCCAATTAACCTCACTTTCTCCCATGGCTTCGCCTAGCTCATGGACATTTCTTCCCAATTTTCTGACCGAGAGAAGTGTTCATTTCCCAGAAACAGCCTTCATAAAATGTCTGTGCAGCTGCTTCTATAGTCCTCCATTTTCAGCAATGAAAGATATCGACTAAGATTTTAATTACCTTGTTATTCCTTCTTTCAGGTAGTAAAGTAGACATTCTGACATGAGCGGATCCTCGTTGAGATTGACCAAGTGCGGAAGCTGGAATTGAGTATAAAGAATGTTCAGTTCAAGGCTAGTGAAAAACTATCTTCGCAATACCAACCATCTCTACGCATGTGCATGTCCCCTTTGAACCCTTCGCCTTCGGTTTTTGGAATACGAGAAACTCATTTACCTTCTTCGGGCTAAAAACTCCTAGTGTTGTGCCGTCTTCTGTAGTTGCGAGACCCATTTCCCTCAATTCTTCTTCGCGTTGACGACGAATCTCCTCAGTTTTTCGTAGCTTCTCCTCCCACGTCTCATGAAGTTCAGCGATGAGCTTTTCGGATGCCTAAAAATGTCGCTCAGAAAAAGAAAAACCGATGGGCATTGCCTAAATTTGACGTCATGGACGAAATGATGGCATACAAGGGTCTCCCCTTCAACGGAAAGAGCAGTTTAATGAGAAACGCCGAATGAACATCTAGCCACTGATGATTTCCAGGAAATTCGTGGAAAATACAGACATTCCAAAGAGCTTTTATGGAAAGCCCAGCTATAAATAAATTGAGGCGCCTCTTTTTTAATCTTCTTGTCCCGGTTTCCCTTCATCTTGAAACTTGAAGAGGCGGAAAAGGGGGAAAACAGCTCGAGTTTCGACGATTACGGAAAAGAGAAGAAAAAAAAATTCCCCATGTCCATTAAACGAAGTGAGCTGTCGGATATCAAAAAACGGATCAGAACTCCCAAGGACGGAAACGGGAATGGTGACCAAACGAACAAGATATTCCGTATCATAGACCCCTGCCCAAATAAATGGCAGTATTATACAGATATGATGGTTTTTAGTAATTACCACTACTGCTTTTCTTTGAAGCAAGCCCCATCCCATCCAGTAGAAATCCTGAAGTTTTCAAAAAGGGATTCACGTGCCTTTTATTTCAAAACTTCAAGCCTCAGTCGTTCTCCTACTCAGTCGTTCCCCTACCAACATCTGATTTCTTCTTTCTAACGATATATCAAACTTTTGGACAGTTACCATAGGCNAAATAAATGGCAGTATTATACAGATATGATGGTTTTTAGTAATTACCACTACTGCTTTTTTTTGAAGCAAGCCCCATCCCATCCAGTGAAATCCTGGAGTTTTCACATAAGGGACTCACGTGCCTTTAATTTCAAAACTTCAAGCCTCAGTCGTTCCCCTCCTCAGTCGTTCCCCTACCAACATCTGATTTCTTCTTTCTAACGATATATCAAACTTTTGGACAGTTACCATAGGCACCGATTTTCAATTTCCTGGCTCGGAGAAGCTTCTCTACAATTCAAGCAGAGGTCGCAACTGAACCGTACCTTAAGCTGTTCGATGGTGTCATGATCGCGGGCCGAATAAAGTTGTCGAGGTCGACCTGGTTGTGAGGTCTTCATATCGTCCGCTGCGACATCGATTCCTTTCTCTTCCAATATGGCTCGAAGCTTATTAACCTAGAGCAAAAATAATTTGAAATGTGGAGCATCCTTTTAGAAAGGCCACTCTTCTGAGGTTCGATGAAATTCAACTAACCTCTTCCTTAAGTTCACGTATAAGTTTCGCATTCGGATCCTCGTTGACCACAGCTTGACAAACAATCTGCTTAGCGCGATCGGCATAACTAGAAAGAGGAATCGGTAGATTGGGAAGAAAAAGAGCATTCCTTCCAACAATCAGAATTCAAAAATCACTTATGCAAGGGATAATTCTGGCAGTTGGGCACGGCTCACAACTGAACCAAAGTTTCTTCGAGATGGAAACCACGGGTGCAGGTACCAAGAAACTACGTCGAACGAAAAAATCAGAGTGGGGACCCTTGAGTTGATGCACGCTCTACTCATTTCACTTGAACTACAATAAATCAACAAACAGTGCCAAATCATGCTGATTCCTCCTCCACCACTAACGAAAAAGGCAGCGATTCTGCTTTCGCGAGCTATCGAGGATACCGGCCAATGCTAAGGCCAAAACGTCTCAAATAGTGTGTGAGTATCGGGCTGGAATGGGAGTTTCAGTATGCAGCCAAATAAAAATTATTACCACTAGGCCACAATATCCACAGGTGGTACTATCACCGCATGCCGTACTTACCGTAATGTGCTGAGCGTCTCATCAAAATTGATATCGGCCGGAGAGAGAGCTGCAATCATTGCTGTCTTCGAATTTCCGCCAAGGTTTTCACGAAGTAGCCAAGTAAGTACCGAATCTCGATACGGTACCACACCTTTGCCACGTTTTGACTTCTTGCCAGCCTGAATCGCTACCTTCCGAGCGATGCTCAACAACAACGATAAGCTAAGAAGCAGACAAAGAGCAAGTTTGGTTAAATTTTTAGGTAGCGCTGAATACTGTTAGTCACACGTTGCTATAAGGAACTCAAGAAAGAACTCACTTCACCGCTATCTATGCTCTAAAATATTGGAAAAGCTGCATGTGCACAATGATCTCCAGGATTCAACTCGATTTTTCACAAAAGAATTGAAATGCCCTCTGCAGACATTGTAAGGAGCACTCACCTCTTCGGCAAGCTTACTGATAACCAGGCCAAGCGTTGTCAGACTTTTATTGATATTCGCTCCTTCCTTGAGTCGCTGGCCCTCAGCACCTGTTGAGGTAGCCCGTTCACTTCCAGCCAAATCAACCAGTGAGATCTTGGAGACCTTAAACGAGGTACGCTTCAGTCAGATCAGTTTTGAAAAGGCACGATAATGGTTACAAGAAGACGCTATTGAAGACTGCCGACAGGCATCAGTGAGGTCCACTGACCCTGACGGAAAAGTCGTCCCTACACTGAGAATAGCGCTTCGCTTCAGGGTAGTTTTGTGAGATCAGTTCGAGCCTAACAAAAGGTAGAATCTGAAAATAACCTTCTCAGTGTCCAGATTTGCATCAGGACAGTGCCGCTTCTGTGTTAAAACTATAGTGAAGACGGCATGAGAACGAGACGATGTAGAGTTCATGTTAGTCGCTGCCACCGTTCTGAAAACAAAAGTATCTACAGTATTTCTTCCACCAAAATCTCCCATTTACGATAAGGCATGATTCCACCAAAGGCTGTGGCTGGGAACTCCAATCAATATCTCACAATGAGGGTCTGTTTGCTTTTTCTCCTTGTCAAAAACCTATCCTCACTAATGATGAGGATATGAGAACATAATGAAATGCCAACCGTTTGGTCAGACAGTGCCAAATACTTTTTGGATGAAAATAACTCTGGGAAACATACTTTCAGCATGAAGAAACTCGTCCACACTCACCGAGCTTTGTTCCCTTCGTCCATAAGGTGGCAGATATCTTGGTAAGAGCAGACAGCCATTTTTGTCAAGTCATCCACATACGGTCCAAGGAGAGGATGTTCACGAACCCGAAGATTTCCTGGAAAACGATTGACTCAAACTTCTTTCGGTCAGATGTGTCAACACGCGGAATTTTAGGGGTCGCTGCATGGACGCGACCAAACATTTCTATTCGATTCCGGTTGATGAAATCAACTTGCCACCAGGTCCCCTAAAAGTTCAAACTCATATTTTCCTTCTAGAAATCATAGCTCACTGGGAGCAGTATCGTATCGGAACACTAAGTTGGTCCCTAGATAGAGCAGGCGAATGTCAGAGTGATCAACCGTTCCGCTCTCTCCTACATCCCCAGGGCAAAATTAATCAATCGCTTCAGAAAGATGAGATTGAGAGATACTGAATTCAGAGGACGGAGACAGTTTGCAGAGTGCTATGCTATAAGTCGGTGATGCCGTTGAACTCGATTCCATTTGTTTGGAATATAGAAAAAGTCTTAGATACAAAGTCAACGTAGCCCTCCACCGATCGTAGTTAAATGACACGGACTCGTTCGGGAAGACAGAATCACTTATCTGTAGATTAGCTGCCTTTCCCATCTAGCCCCTCATCCAACCTAAGTGCAATTAATGTACAAAACAAGCATTCAAACACCTTTGAAATCCTGGATGGAAGGTGAGCACATGGGTGCATCACCGAACGAGGTTGAACGATACCTTGGAGGGCACCAAGATGGAGCAAGAAAGAATCACAAAATGAAGGGAAAATCATGCTACTACCTCCGCTATTTGGATTCAGCAAATCCTTCACACGTTCACAGTAAATTTCCATGTAGGACACTTCGACCGAGTACTGTACGTTGGAGTCCGTGCAGCTTTTCACTCGAGCAAATACTGAAAATACAAATGTGACTGGAGAAAGCTACTGACGTGCTTCAAATTATTGTTAGAACCGAGTTCAAGATATGGTATTATTAGACCATGTCCCGCTAACCCGAGTCAGGCTCATACAAGCTTAGTGCTTGGTAGCTAATCCTAACTAGAACGGTTGAAGTGGTATCTACAGTCAATCCACAAGAAAATGAAGTAAGCGTAGTCCTCAAAAACTTCTGAGTTTAACATTCGGTCTTTTTGGAGCCTGGGTAGTTTTTAAAATCACTACTAGTATCACTTGGCCGAGTTCGGTTTCCGTTCGTTCGGGTTTCTGGGAGTCGTTACAACTACTTAGCCTTGTGCTTTTGGGTGCTTGGTCGGGGCAGTCTCCAGCCAGGAACTTCACTTTCAGTTCTTTGACGACGACAACCTGCTGAAGTTCAAATGAGCAGAATCAGCTAGATCTTCCTCAACTCGGAATGGTTCCAGGAAAATACGAACGGCAGGGGAAGGGTGGACAAATTACAGTCTGTTAAAAAAGGGACCAGCTGTAGTGATGAGCCTTACCGAAGGGTCCAATTAGGCAGTCATTGACCAACTAAAGCAGTTCTACCTCAGCAAACCTGTGTGGCAGAGCAGTACACGACGCAATGTTAAACAAACACACAAAGCAAAACTTACAATCATTACAAAGCCGAGGTATGATCCCCATTTCGCTCTCGTCACCCGGTTTTCCCATCATCGTATACGATTTGCCACCACCCGTCTGTCCATAGGCAAATATACACACGTTGTATCTGAAAAAGTTCTCCCAATTATTTACTTCAAGGCTACATTGACCCATTACAACTAGCTTTCGTAAAAAAAAACTTGAGCAAAGAATTCTGAAACACTTGGGAGGGATAGCTGGCTCTCCCGGAGATCCAAATTTAGATGAGATCCCGGTTGTGGTGACGGCAGGGCGAATATCCAACCGTCATCGGGAGAGAACAACTGTTTTCAACAAGTATTCAGAGTTTTCTAGACTATCTTAACTTTGATTGTTATCAAAAATCCTGAAATCAAATCCCGGCTCGTTACCAGCCAGGATAAACCAAGCCGCAATCTATTTCGCGGTTGCTAGTCGGTCCCAGACTCGCCCGGACGAATGAAAGCTTAACCTGCTCCCATCAGCTAACCCACAAAAAGATTTTCATGGGGTGAATACGCATCCAACTACCACTATTTTTTCCGAATGGAACTCGGACGCATGGGTGCACCCTAACCCAACATTGATCAATGCTAGGAAACTTCATTTTTTGCTGGTTTGTTCCCAAAATTGAAGAAATGACTTGCTATGAACCCCTCGAGAGGTTTTGGTGTCATGGACTATGAGAAACATTGGCTCGCTGCAGAGCGATCCGAGGCGTTCC
>UZAF01020053.1:0-15733 GCA_900617895.1 Haemonchus placei | reverse complement strand
GAAGATTGAATTATTTGAAGTGAATGTACCTACCTCGAGACAACGTTTGAGACGTAGAAGCCAAGCAGGAAGGTCAGAGGGATCAGCCTTGTATACTCGTTGAACATACGGCACAGTGCCTCAAATTTACGTCTGAAAGCAAACGGTACTTCATAATGTTTGAAACTGTTGAGCTGAAGGTCCCAATAAACGTGTCCAAGTCGAGGTTAAATTCGGCCGTAGGTTCAATCCTTTCCTATTTTAGGGTCCAATTTTACCAGTAAGCCTCAAAACAGCGACTTACACCGTTAATTTATCATCACCCATGACCTTCCGTCTAATCTATAGGAAAAAAAAATTCGAGATGACTATAGTAATCAGATAGGCTCTTGCAAGTTTATTTACTCAATCAAGAGCGAGTTTGTGGTCATTTTCAGCTGTTGATAAGGTGAACCACATTTTCATCGTGTTATTCCACATTTCATTACTCTACTTAGGTTCGCAGTTGATACATACCCGTCTTCACCAAAAACGCAAAGAGCTTGGAAGTACCTTCCAATGCTAGGAGATTCACCTTGTGGACGATGCTGATCTCTAATTTATGAATATCGGCAGGCTTTCTGTGGCCCTTGTATTCCACTCCCATGGAGTAAGCGACGATTCCTTTTGACTTCACTCTCACTGCGATGCCTTTTAGAGCACATTTTATGTCACACTCTTACGGAAAATTCCATCATAATCTGGTTCTTCTCTGTACCTTCTTGAGGTGCTGTACTGACTTACGCAGTTTGTATCTCTTTCTGACATATCTACTTGGTTCGGCCAGCAAATGCCCTCTTGCCCTCTTTACAGTCCGTACAATGAATATTTTCCATTCTTCCCTCCAGTTGTTTCCGACAATCATGTGGGATTGACTTAAAAGAGATGAGCGTGGTCAAAAAGTGAAGGTAGAAAAACTGCATTGGGATAGCGGGAACCGTTCAAAAATATCAGAGAACAAGCGATGTGGTGGGGGAAAAAGCTCTTTCATCTCCTTCTCATGTCCTCTCTTAGATTCATCTATGCACAACGGGGCCTAATCAGTTTTCCTGAACATAATGGGAAACCGCTAGGAACTGGAACTAGATTTTGATGACCAAAATCACGGAAATGGGGCGTTACAGTGAGATAGCCGTAACACAAATCATTCCTGCTGGAAAAGTGCATCTTTTGAAGTTGCCGATGAGTGGGTGAGTAAGATGAAAGAACGGAAAGAAAGAACAAGAACGAGCCCATTGTGTAGTGGAGAAGACGCTCACAATGACCACTCTGCAAACGAATGGATGAAGTCAGACGCCGGAGGGGTGAAGGCTTGGATTATCGACTGTAATGATTTGCTTTGGTAAACTGAAGACAATTAGTTGTAAGCACAGTTGGTCGTTGGCCGAAATGGACGTTAACAGCATTTTATCCCAAACCGTTGGAGAGTTCCAGTTGCTCGGTGTCTAGATGATTTCTGAATGGTGGCGGTGGGTCATTGACTGCGAAGCAAACTTAGCCATATAAAACCGATTTCTAATCTCCATTTTCTCACCTTAATCGAATGAAGTTTGGAGATTTTCGGATGCGTTCGACAATATAATACAAAAAATAGATAGCCTAGTGGTCCTCTTGTCCCAAAACAGCATCAGATCCCATTATTTTTGGATCTCCGTCTCAAATTCTGGAACGCAATTCGCGTTGTTTTCACCAGAGACTGTAGAAGATAGTGCCTTTACATTGTAAGGGAGGAGCGGTAGCAATGTCGCCCTTTGGTAAAAAAGGAACGACTGGCATTCCAATGACATGATAAGAGATTTTCTAGGAAAAACTAATTTCCGTTAGTTGTTATTCAACCTTTTTGCAAGATGTACAGAATCAAGAATTCCGGAAAGTCACTGAACTGTGAAATAGATGAAATGAAACGCGTTGTCGTATTCGATAGGGTCGTTCAATTAGACAAAAGTCTACTTTGCCTTCTCTCATTGACCATAAAATGATATCATATCAACAAAAAAACTCTCAGACTACTCTTGGTGAACAACCCAGCACGACAACATGATGTTTGCCCCTCAAAGAGATTAGGGGATAAGACAGAAAGAGGAAATGAAGAAAAAAGAGTTATTTTAGTTCCCGGACCAAGGACCTCGGAATCGTGAAAAACCTCTGGCTTTCCACGTTGCTACACCCAGGTCTACCACATAACACAAAAATGATGCTAAAAGTGCTCTCGCCCTGAGTAGTACACTGTGCCAACGCTCAGTAAATCCGAAAAGCAGAGGTAACAGATAGAGTAAAAAGTAGAAGTCTTGAGAAGTCAATCAATCCCGTCTGAGGGATGCGCCTACGCAATCGAACCCCATTGAGAGATCAAAAAATCCCATACCAGTACCATCTAGACGGATTCTAAATAAGGTCCTTTCACTATTATTTTCGACCTTACGTACTTTCCTTTTATCCCTCAATAGGTCACTTTTTGCTGAGGTGAATATTTCGTGGAAACCTTATGTGCATTGCAAATGAGGCAGTAGTCATCATAGTGTTCCTGGATCATGAAGGAACTACCGATATTGGTCAAGGGTCGAATCTATACTTGGGGTAGCCGGAAGAGGTACGGATTTGATTGACCAGACATTCTGAGGGAAGAATCGAAATAGGAAAATTGCTTCCTCGTCTCATTTGGTAAGACTATTGGAAGGGTGGTTATTTTCTCTCCTTACAGATTGTTTTGTGCTGAGAAAAGTGTTATATTCAAATTTACAAATCATTCACCTCCCCCCTCCCCCGCCATCTTCCTGCTGGGGAGATCGGCTGGTCGTTTCCTACATAATACAGCGCTGCTTGATAGGCTTTGCACTTGCCACTCAAGCATAGTTTCCATTAAATGTTGTGGTTTACCTAATAAGGATAGCTTTACAAGGTTTACACTCACCTGTACATTTCTCTATCACTTGAGTCGTCTGAGAGGTAGTCAATACCAACAAGATAGAAAAGCTTGACGGCGTAGAAAAGTGCAATATAAACCAGCAATTCTCGCCACACTGAACGCCATAGAGAGCCTTTCCATCGCAGAAGTAGACGAAAGAAATTGCCAGAATACGAGATCGTCATTCCTCAGTGAGCCCAAGCAGCCGACTAAACAAATTTCTTTGCCTCTGTGAATAACAAAATGAAAATGTCGTTCGTTCACTTCTTGTATCAATTTGAGAAATAAATGCTCGAGCGGTCATGAATATTGGTATTGGGATGGAAGCAGCAAATTGAGGGGAAGAAAATGAATAGGCTGCTTTAGAGGGCAATGNGCACATATTATACAATATCGGCAATAATCATTCAGGCGGCTTATGTGGGAGGGGTTGGTTTGGTCTTATGGGTTCAACTATGAATCTTCCACATGGTTACCCTTTTTCGGGTTTAAAAAACAATGAGGGTTTCAAGACAAATAATGAATGTGATCTGAGTTTAACAAAAAGTTCTGGATGATGCAAATATACTAATTAACTCCAAAGAGAAGTATAGTTGCAGCACAAGTCAGCATATCGGAACATGGTAGCGGTAGAAGGATTAAAGAGAGCAGTCTCAAGGATGGATGCTCAGCTTGCTTCCTAACAACTAGTGAGCTCAATGATCCAGTGAGGCCAGGGAGTCGGGGACTTCTTAATCCAAAGCAATTTATCACGTGCTATCATATATTCCTTATGAACATATGTGACAGCCAGCAAAATTATGTATTGAATTATCTCGTTCTATTTTCGACAGCACTTCAGTATCAAAGAAAACTTGATTGGAAGGTAATCTAGTGGAGAAGAAATTAACATTCAGAACAAGTTCGTCAGTAGTTAATTTCAGGATGGTGGGTGGATGTGATATGATGGTCAAGGATCAAGGATCAAGTGGGCCGGACACGTCATGGTAATGATCGTTGGACCGGGGTGGTTACTGACTGGATCTTTCGGGGCGTCAAGCGATCACCAGGACGGCCGCCAACACTATGGTCAGACTTCTTCACGACAGCCTGAGCCTCGTGTCTTTGAAGCGAGGGCGATTCACAGGACCTCTCTGGCTCGCGACAGGGACGAAAGGAGGCGTTACTGGCGTTCGCCTGAGGAATTCAAGGGGACGACATGTGATACATAAAATCGGTTAATATGCTAGCATTCAGTCCTGCTGACCGTGCTTCAGTAACCCACATCCTGTTTAACCTACAGTGCTGTGGTTGAGACTCTGGGGAATGCGATATGCCGGAACGTTAGCTAATAAAGTTGTCAACCTCGTGAGAGTTCAAAACAATTCGCATCAAACTACGACACTATGATTCTGCATGAGGAGGCGCCCATCCCAAAGACGGAATTATTGGACGCCAAGAATTTTATCTTTTTTTCCACTGGATTGAATTATAATGAATGAAGATTTGGAGCTGCTACGACACTTTTGCGGTTGATTGTGAGCTGCTTGAATCACGCCAGTCTCTGGTTTTATTTTGCCATTTGGAGTGTAATGGCCAAATTGCAGTTAGCACCGCTTATTCGAATCAGTATTAAGTATTACAAAGTAATTCCCCGTTTACTGCAACCTGTTGTTAGGAGGAAAATTGTTGCCAGGTGAAAAATAAAGATGTTTCCCCAAATATATATGCCTTTCGGGTATCCAAGTGAAGACTGCATGGGAGTTTTTCTCAAGAATTGTTTCCACGTACTCAGACTGAATCATAAAATGGGTTGCTAATGGTAACAGCTCTTTCCGACGATCAACAAAACCAGGTAAATAGGGAGTACTGCTTGTTAAAATTGTATACAGACCTTCCTTCATTCATCTATACACATACGATTCATCTATACAAAAAGAACTGGAGCAATCAAAAGTTAGACCACGCGAGCTGTCCCATGCGAAACACAATCGTTTGTAATTGTTTCTGGATATTTTTTTTCCTTTCCGGACCAGCAAAAGAAAGAGTTGCATTGTCAGGAATTCCCAAATGAACCTTGGCTCACGTGATTGACAAGAAAATAAGACCTATTAGACTACGCGGGCCCAAGGAAGGGAGAACATCGCGGAAGAGGTTTTTTTAGCACGATACAATAAACTCATTTCAACACAGTGCATACTATTATTATAAACCTTCACGCTCTGAAAACACACACTTTTAGTATTACAACAGATTAGGGAAGGGATAGATTAGGGTATGGAGAATGTTTCCAAGATGGATCACACACACACATGTTTAGGGGATCGAATCTCGGATCGGTACTTGAGCAGGGCAACCAAGCTCTCATCCCTTCGGGATCGGTTAGAAGGTGCCGACTTACCTGAGTGGATCCCGGATCAGTATTTGGCCAGCCCAACGAAGTCTCTCATCCCCCGGGATCGACTAATTGATGCCGGATTTGCCTGGGAGGATAAAGTACTCTGACTTTCACTCGGCTGGTTACCGCGGGTCATTGTATATGCCAAATATCTATGCAAGAACGCCACTGTGTAAGACCTCGACAAGTCAAATGCACCGGCGCCTTTCAAAAACGGGACAGATTAACGGCAAAAGGCTTACCCTTTGAGGCCTTTCAAATAAAGTTTAGTGGGTATGATGACTTAAAGATGAATAATGATTTCTTTGAAGTTGGGTAAGAAACCGAAGTAAAGCGACCGAAAAGTTGATTTCTTCGAAGCGGCGCTATGCATAAAATGCGACCTTTTGAAAATGCATTGCGATGAATGTAGAGGCAGTGGAGGCAATCGAAATGCTGCCTTGGGTCCTGAAACGGGGTGTGTCTTCATGAGCCAATAGAAAGGAAACCCGGTATAAATCATGAAAAGCTTGAATATATAGATGTATTCCTTTCTTATATCGAATTCCTGTCGTCTATTACTGCAAAGGGAACGAGACGAAGCCAAAAGCATTCCTACAATTAGGATCCAGTTGGAGAAAAAGCAACAAAATAGGCAATCCAATTAGGATTATTAACTTCAAGTTATGGACAGTAGTCAATTCCATTAGAACAGAGCCAAGGAATTCTCCCGAATGCCCGAATCGATCACAATAAAGAAGCCCCAACGTTGCAACGATGGCTTGTTCGAACTGGAACTACTTGAGGAAGGCCGATTTCCAAAAAGGAAGCCTACGATTGCCGATTGGATTGATAGGAAGTACGCAGGAATCAGGCCGATCATGTCGCCATTTGTACGACAGCGCCCACAAACTATTCGAAAAGGTCATTAGGGTGTAACAGTGAAGTAACCTTTGGAAGTCTAAGTGAGTAATGCATTCCGATCACCTTGACTGCATTCATTGATCACTATTTCATTGAATTGCCCATCCAACACAAAATACATCGTTACTTCATTTCATATTTTTGTAATACATCACAAGGACCCGCCCGCGTGAAAAAACAGAAGAAAACAAAATTTCGATCAAACTTCTGAACATACTTGATTGAAACAGACACGACGGCTACGAAATAAATGTCATTGGTGACTCTTTCACTCAGTATGAATCAAAATGTAGCACTGAGGCAATCCCCTCGGACCACTACAGCAAGTTAAAAAGAAAGAAATCGCAAGGGCGATCGAGTAGAAACGGGCTGGGTCCTTTGCCCAAATTTGGAGTTCACCAGTCCACGGCCTACAAAATGGGGCCATTGTTGAAAATTAATTCGACTATTTGAGAATTCCGATATTCCCAGAAGTGAAGTGCGATTGTTTGAATAGTTCCTGCTTCGAGAGCTTGCCTGCGAGCTGAATGACTAAACGGCTGGTCATTCGTCCGGCATAGGTTAGAGTTCCCAAGGTGAAAGGGCTAGAAACTTAGGATATTTTCTCAAGGACGTGGCCTAGCATGGTCATGGAGAAAAATATTGGTTAGTTGTTTTCTTTTGTAGGAGGGCCACGTTATCAATCCGCTGACAACAGTCACAACACTGATTGTACTGTTTGTCAACAACAACTTCCAGTCCGTAGCCCCTCATTGTTAGAATTTCCCAGAGAAATCCGATAGAAAGTGACTTTGGGTCATTGACAGCCCTGATTCTGATTCACTGATCGTGAGATTAATCTCACTGATTTCTGAGTACAGCTGAGGTGAAGAACGGCTGGTACTCGTTGTGGTACCGGTAACTATGCCAGATGTTTGTTTATTTGTTTGGACGGCTGACAAGAAAGCAAGTATTGCATAAAGATGCCGGACCAAGTACACATGGGGCTTCCTGCTTTTCTATCACAACAAAGTAATGAGGATACCCAAAATGCCGTGACAGATACCCTTACTGGACAGTCCTTTTTAAGATACGCTCTGCTAAAAATTCGGCCACATCACCCAGGGGTAATACGAGAAGATGGCTTGTTCAAGGTTTCTGTCATGGGCACCACGTAGACGTTACCACTATGGACGAAAAGCATGAATGTGTATGCAAATATGTATTTACCTATGTATATATGGAGTATAAAGAGCCGCGTGTGCTTGTGTATGCCCTGGGAAGCTGTGAATGCGTGTTTGCCATGAAATTTTCTTCTTTCCTGACGGAACCCTTTAATTTATGGACCAAGTCCGCATAGGGTGGGTAATGAATGATGATGAAGCACAAAAAAAATCAGCTGGTCCATGCATGATTAATCGCGGACGAAAAATTGGTATATAATGTACAAAGCCAACATTTGTGACTCGATCCCATTGCTCAGGAGGAAGGGAAATCCTTTTTCAGAATTGAGAATGCCTCTGACAGTAATGAAGCAACCTCCTGATAAGACGAAAGTATGACTGACCTAGAAAGCCTTCACCATAGAGCCGAAGAAAATTCGAGAAGCCTGATGAAGTCGTGGCATGCTCCGCTTACGAAGCCTTCATATATGGAGGCGTACCTCTCTCAAGGTGTTACTGCCGAAGCGGTGGTAGCTCAGCAACCAAGCAGAGAAAAAATTGAGACTAGCAGACCCGAATGACTAACGGCCATTGTCTTTTTTGCATCTCATTGTCTATAACGGTGAACGGTCTAATGCAATCTGAACAACGAACAGTTTCTTGGTGAATAACGGTCGTTTACTTTTTCGAAGTTGGCCCCCATGCATCGTTCACGGATGCCCTTATTGGCGAGGAACTCCATTAGTTTCGCTGAAATGAGAATGCTCAGATGGGCCTGCGGCTGGACGCGGCTGGATCGGGTCAGGACGGCTATGCAAGCAGCCCCAATTCCACTGAAGATGAGAGAGCAGCGCGTGCGATGGTTAGGGCATGTACTAAGAAGGCCACAGGCCATCCGACAAGGGAGTCAGTCGATTTCGAGGCTCAAGGTAAGCGACCACGAGGAGCCCCGAAAAATAGATGGCGGGACGTGATCAAGAAGGAGTTCGCCGAAGCCAAGGCGACGGCAGGAGATGCCGTAGATAGAATCAAATGGAGACGGCTGACAGCGGACAAGAACAGCGGACCCTGCGTCAGCGCGGGATTAACGATAGGGAGGAAAGAAGAAGAACCATAACCGATCGGATCGCTCGGGTTGAGCACGGGAGCACGGCTTAACTCTTTCCTGTGACGAGGTCAGGATACTTTTGACCCCTTCGCTATACACCACAACATCCACCATACCTCTGTTTGGAGAAAAGGTTATGTATTCGATATACGATCACGGAATTTCGAAGGGGAATACCCACAATCAGAGGAGGTAGCCTGGCATAAGCAGAGTAGTGCAACTGTTATTCAAAAAGTGACGTGGCCCATGAGGACAAAGTTCTATTCGAATGCTCTTGGCTTCAATATAACTTATTCCTTAGAGGAATTGATTCAGCCCTTCATTGAAATTGTCGACTCTCAGACTTTCACATGCTTTCAAGTTCGTCCGCCTAGGACCCAATGCAGGCCCGATCAGCTACTAGCAGTTACTGTCGATTTGCGGCAGTCAATCATTACTAAGTGAGCTCTTCTGCAGTGGAGCAACTGGTCAAGTTTGTAAGGGATACCTGTAATGGAATGAGTAGGGACTCAAAATACCGCCACATATATCGATCGATAAAAACGATTATCAAGAGCCCTTCACCTTGGACTCAAGAAAAAATTCGAGAAGACTGATGAGTTCGGGGCATGCTGCGCTTACGAATTTCTTACATACGGAGGCAGCGTGCTTCTCGGAGTGGTTACTGCCAATGCGGTAGCTCAGCAACGGACCAAAGAAAAAAATTGGGAATAGCGGACCCAAATGGATAATGGCCATAACCTTTTTGGGCATCTCATACAGCGGTGTACGGTGTAATGGCAAGGTTAACAATGAACAGTCTTCAGAGAAGGGTCGTTCACTTTTTCAAAATTGACCCAGGTGCAACGACTACTAATACCTTTAACCGCGAACAACTCCATTACTTTATACTCAAGATTGGACGTGGTCCCACTCTCACGTTCATTCCAGGGCGATACAGTAACATCAATTCATTTCTTCGACTTGTCAGTGATCATTTTCTCATATGCTCTCCTTTTTTACGCCCATTATTACCCCTAAAAGCAGCCTCATCACTAAATAAAAAAACGGCTTCAGTAAACAGCGGAATGTCTGGGAGTACTCTCAATGGATGCTTTCTAGAATAGTCTAAGGATATGACCATAACTAGTCGGTGCCTCGGTTTGAGCAGAGCCCCACCCTCTCCTGTGACAGACACAACCAGAATACTTACCCTCACTCCGCAATACTCCGCAATATCCGCCACACCTCTATTTGGGACAAATGATACGTATATGATCCCGGAATCGAAGCGTAGGGAACGGCATTGTGGGACAAAAAAATTTGATACAGGCCTGGAGGAGCTAGCATTGCATAAACACAGCAGTGCAGCTTTTATTCAAAAAAAAGTCGGAGTTCTATTCTGTTGCTTGATTTCAACAGGACTTACCCACTGGGAAACTGATTCTACACTTTATTAAGATTGCCAGCACTTAGACCTTCACAGGCTTGCACGTTCTTCACGACTAAGCAAACAAAGGAGATCCGATCAGCTGATAGCGGTTATTGTCGATTTGCCACCGGCATTCATTACTAAGTATGCTATTTTTTTGCAGTGGAGCAACTAACCAAACTGGCAAGGAATACCTGTAATGGAATGAGTAAGGACTCAGAACTAGACTATCAGCTAGGTACAGCAGGAAACACAGAAGAACACAGCGATCGCTACTATTGATCACAAAAAGATTTACGGTCCGTATGATCCTGAGGACTGAGAATTAGAAACATAATAAGCTCAATAAAATCATACCTATGAGGAATCTAGACTACCTTATTCATTCACCTAAACTCAAACCCTATTTGATAAAGGATTTTCCTTGATTGGGAGGTGGGAACGGTGATAGAGAGCAAACGTGATTCCTATACGGAACTTGAATCTTGAGGTGGTGTAGTGGCAAGTGGCGCACTATATCACACGCACGGTCAGGGGTTCGAATCTCGGATCGACGCCCGCCTAGGCCAACCAAGCCTTCCATCCCTCCGGGGTCGGTTATTTGGTACCAGACTTGTCTGGGAGGATAAAAGCACTGACTTGTACATTGGCTGGCCACCGCAAGTCATTGTAAAGGCCACATACGCACTCATTACGCCACTGCGATTCTGAATGGAAGTCGAGTGCGGGGGCGCACCCCTCAGACGGGATTGATAAACGCCAAAAACTTTATCCTTTATCCTTTACTTTAAGTCTGGTTCTACCATTTTGTTTCACCGTGTGAACAGGCTGAAGTGTCAAGGCTACATCGTGAACGCGAAAGGTGTTAGGAAATCAGTGACTTTTGCTTCATAATAACTTCTAGAACTTTTAGTTGTTAAGTGATCCAATCATTGATCTCCTTGTTCACGTATTGGCATTGCAACGATCCGCTGTCGATAAGAACATAAGAGCTAGTCCAATAACCCTTGCATTTGAGCACCGCACAGTACCGTTACCACTCATCATCAGCTCTTTATCAGTCCCTTTTACCAACAATCCGCACTACCGACGCAGACCTCTTCCTCCTCCCCCATCCCACTAACCCCAGCCTCTAACACGGAGGACAGGTTATCCTGCCTTGTATAGCTCCTTAGCGAACATTAGTAGCTGCCATCAAATGCCTCCTATCATCGATCTCTTCACCTCCCATGTCCCCATCAAAATACCAAGGTCTCATAGTTAACACAACATCGTAACGGACCCAATGAGACTTCCCTTCTATAACATCTTATTATTCCTTACCAATTGCTATCAGTTTCTGTCTTCAAACATCTGCCATACTCCGCATTACGTACCAACCTATCAAAACTCTACTGTTTATGTAAGAGGCGAAACAGTTCCAGTAACCCCTGCCTTTTATGGCTCCTCATAAGCAGCTACTAGTTGAAGCCCCTTCCTGTCACCCATTTTCAGAGTTTCCACCCTGAAACCTGAATCCCTTGCAAATTGGAAAGCTAGAGGCCTGCAGGGTGACAGGAGTTATGATTTCCTGTCAAACACCTCTGATGCATACATCTACAAACACTCCTAAGCACTAGCACACATAGTAGTTAGTGAAGTACGATGATTATGTCAGAATGACATCGCAGAACCAACTATACATCTGTGAGCGATTGTTTTCCTACCCAAACGACTAGGCGGATTTCACGGACCATTAAATACGACACGATCAATTTTCCCAATCATATTGTTGGGGCAGAGGCTGGGTGGTGCATTTTCTGTTGAATTCCCACTGGTTTTACATGTTGAGTCAGCATGTCGGTTTTGGAAGCTGAACCGTCTCAGTGCTAGCGATACTACCGTGATCGAGTAGGGAATTTCCAACAAACAATAATCGGAGCCTTGTTCTCTTACTTTCACGACATTAGGGCAGGAAAACTAAGAAGTTGGTCTTGAAATCATGATAGAAACAATGCAAAAAACGGCAGCATACCTGTTCGAACATATGAGTATGGGATTCAGACTTGAGCAAAAAGCAAAAATCTTTGAAAAATGTCGTGAAATGATCGAAAAAGGCCCAAAAACAGGTGATAGGGAGATGACAGATAATAGTCAAACGCTATATGGAATAATATTTCATTCCAATCGCATGTACTGAGATGAAGTGCGCCGAAATTATGGTATTGGGTCGCTCGAAAGTGTTTGCCTCGACTTTCGCTACAATTCAGATTTTGGCCAAAAATTTAGGAATTTTCCATAGAAATGTTATTTGAGGACTTGAACCGGTTGTCTGCATATAACAACTCTGCCTCATTCTTTCTTTTTTGTAGAACCCTATACTGACCGTTTTCTCATCTCATATTGTCGACATGTATGGTTTTACTAGTTCCAATCCGATCACTCCATTGCTGAAGACAATCGAAACTTGTGTTAGGTATTTGACCTTGGAGCCCCGCCGAAGTTGTTGTGGACACACCTCGTTCCAACGCGCCGGAATCGGGAACGAGAAATTCGAAGGTGATCTTGATTTAGCAAACTAACTTGCGATACAAGTCGGAATCTTGATATGTAATGCTTATGCAAATGAGTAGCGTCCTTCTATATTATTTCTATGAAAATCTAAAGAGCATGCAGAAAAATATTGACTATGCAAGTTTTCCGGGAGACACTTTCCGCACACTGATACTTTGTGCACGGTTAGAGGTTATATTGATGGAACATATCGTTGCAGCTTTTCTATAGACAGAACGAGACCTTTCAAAGTGAACTGTCAATAGGGAGAATCCCTCGGCGATCAACATTGCTCAACTCAGTAAGTGCTGTTAAAGACACAGTCCACGATAATTTTGGGTAACCCAGAATATGACGAAAAATGGAAGATAAGGTGGAAAATAGTGCGATGAAAGCGAAGAAACTGCGAGAATAGATGTTCTCGCATTTGTTCTCTAAAAGAAAAAGGTCCCGAAAAATCGGTTAAAGGGGGGCTAGAGAGAATAAGACCAGAAAGAATGAAGAAAAATAGGGCTTTTGGACAAGCTGTACAATGTGTGTCGTTGCGTACGTGTGGGTCCTGGTGCGAATAACTGACTATGTAAGCAAAAATACATTCACTCATAAGCACAAATTACCGAAAACCCTAGTAACAGCAAAAATAGCCCACCTTTTTCAGCCTCTTTGGGTAGAAAATTAAATTAGGGATCGCAACAGCAAAAAGAATAATAGAGAATAAAAGAGTGGGAGAAAAACATCGTCTCATCTTTCGGCGACTAACTAATTGTGCGTGGGTCTTATAACGAATATTGAAACCTGCATTGCCTCGACACTCGTCTACGTGACATGATCGAGGGGCGGGAAGTCCAGGCGATCCGGTAACGGGGCTCCCACTATGTTTAGCTTTTGAATTTTGGGACTCGACAGCGTCCTTCTTGTTACCCTTAAGGGCCACTGGGTATCTCTAGAAAGGGAGGGAGGGGGGAACTCAGAAACCACTTCTATTGCGAATGCGAACTGTGCCTTTACATAAAATCATGAGTACAGCAAGCAAAGTTTTAGTTCAAACGTCAGGTCGCGGACAACTCTGCGAAAGTGCCAGACAAAATTATGAATCGGGAGCAAGCAACCGTTTCCTATTGATTGGATGATGCTCGTCAGCCCTTATCACAAAGGAAAATTCCAGTCTTAAGAAAGCTGTTACCAAACTGAAAGGATCTAACGCACGTCCTTTACCTGGTTGATCTATCTCAGGAACCACCCAAGCACTGCCCCATGCAAGTTCTCGAATGACGAATGGTTAGTAAGGTGTGGTTAGTTAACGACTGCCCACTGGGCTTCCGACTGAGGCATGAAATCAGGGCAAACCTAAACCTGGCCGGTTTCAGACCCTAATTCGATTTTAGTCACGATGACTCGGAGGTATTTACATTAGTATGGTAATACATAGATGCTCGATTTCCTCACACTTCTGTAACTTAGATATTACTTCAAAGATGAATAGGATCTACTGGTCGAACCGTAATGACCGTCAACGTTGCCCGTTTGAAGCGCATGAAATGGCACACACGAATAAATAACTAAATAAATTACTTGCGCAAGTTCGTGATGTTCGCGAAAAAATGATTAATATACGACACTTGACACCGATAGTAATGCACTCCTCGATATTGAAATCGATACGTTTCCCTTCCGTAACTAGTAGCTTCCCAAATGAGTTGTCAGAAATAAGACTGTCTGATTTTCTTTAGGTCATTCGGATGTGTGTTTGGGCGGAGATCAAAATTCAGTATGAAAAATGTACAAGTAAAGTATTTGAAGTACCACTTCAGTGCCACAGCACGGGAATATTCCAAAAAGCAATGTAAACATACGACGAATCAGAGATCATTCGAAGTGAACGATATATGGGAATATTTCATGGTACGCCACAATTGCTGCGAGACGGTGAAGGATAGCTATTAAACAGAAATTGAGGGATCATGGAGAAATCTGGGTAATGTATTGCAGGGCTATACAGGGCTTAATTATTAATTAATTTATTTATTCAATAAGAACATGTACCTTGCGCACATGGAAAGAACTATCAAAAAAGACAGCCTGATATCCATCATTGATGGTACCGATACCCTGACAAACCAGAACAAAAAACAAACAATTAACAAAAAAGGAAGGAAACAAAACTGAAGGGAAGGTAAAGATGAGAAATTTAAGAGAAACAAAGGATGATCGACAGAGTAATAGTCGTGCGAGCGTAGGTAAACTAGCCTGCTCAGAGCAAAACTTGTTTATATACTTTTTTAGCTGCGCGATACACCTGAGCACCGTTAACTTTTTGATTAATTTGTTGAATTCCAACGAAGACCATGCAAAGACGAGCCCTATCTATTCACCAACAACGTCCCTGTATAGATTTTGTGAGCTGTTATCAAATAAAGTTTCTTCCTTCCAAGGAAGGATTCAAGACGTAACATCTTGTTCCTAACAGGCCATATAGGTATATCATTGTAGTTAAATTCCAATGCACGAATTACTACACTCCTGGTAAAACTGTTTTAGCAGCCTCGAGAACAGAGATAAACTTTTCGAATGGGCGAAAATAGACGGCTTAACCGTACTACATCATGGGCAAATGTACGTCTTGGAAGTCCTAGTGGGAATTGCAGGTTCCTAGTGTACAAACGCCTAAAAAGCTGAAAGAGAAATATAATAATATGAGGGTTGAAGTCTTTGGCTTTTACTGGTTGACGCAGTCCCCTATAGACCTCTATTCGGCATTGTGGCAATTGATCCAAGTGACCTGTACAATGACTTGAGGAGGCCAGCCGAATTATACACCAATGCTTTTATACATCCAAATGAGTATAGCACCAATTAAAGGATTACGGAGGGATGGAAGACTTGAGTGGCCTGAGCGGGTATCGATCCTTAATTCGGTTCATGGACCGTGTGTATGTGGTTGTGGTGTGGTAAGATTCTGCGCCACTTGCCACTGCACCACCTCCGTTCCGTGCTACTCATTGAAGAAGCAAATTAATGGTTGCAACTTGAGATTTATTGCTTTAGGGGATATGAAAATTTCATGGAAAGGATCTCTGCTTAGGCTCTCAAACACGGTTTTGATTTTGTCGCCATGTGTTTTTGCGCAGGATCAGAGCTTCTTGGATCCTTTATGATATGCCAGAAAGAAATTGGGTTAAGAAAGATACACCGCTCTCCAGGTATTCCATTTAAGTGTTTCCGGTAGCTTTCAACGAAAAACATTGTTTGATGTAAAAGTAGCCTGGTCAGTTGCTGAGTCATGCATACCGGTCTACGTATTTTGCCTGTACAGCGCAAGTGGCGATGACTAATGAAT